>PVJX010004988.1:0-89213 GCA_004027295.1 Dolichotis patagonum
GAGGGCATTTCAAGTCTTCAAGACCAGACATTAGGGAAGCCAAGAATGGCTGTCATAGTGTCTCTCATTCTTCTCAAAACAGCTGTCCATACCTTAATGTGTGTTGAACTTAAATAAGGCAAAGCAAGCTAAGATCACTTTGAACAAAAAGTGATAGTTTTGCTGGACTTCACATCATGACATTATGGAATCAGCACTGGGTATTGTAATGTCTCTTTTTCTTAGAAGTAGTTGTTCATTTCAACATGTGTTATATAGTTGGTTCTCGTAAACTGTTTATAAGCTCTACACCTACGTGAGTCTCTACACGTATATCTATCATTTCTATATTAGCAGGAAAAACAAAACAAAGCAAGATAAAACAAAACAATTCCTAGAAAAGCATGAGGCAGAAAAGTCACATAAAACCACAATACAAGGTGATCTACAATGGTTACCATGGTGTCTCAGCAGTATATAACAACATTAATAAAAACGAAGCATTGGAGATATTATAAGACTTCAAAAGCAAGTAATAATCAAACCAGAGTGGGTATCTTAGTGAATCTTGTCATCGTCAGTGTAGTTGCCTATACACTTAGACTTGATGCTATCAATCATAACAGATTTAAATAAAATCAGTCAATACAAAGTAGCAATCTAACAAACCAGATTCAAATAAGATCAGTCATAATAAGACAGTGTAAGTTA
This sequence comes from Dolichotis patagonum, assembly GCA_004027295.1. Lineage (NCBI taxonomy): Eukaryota > Metazoa > Chordata > Mammalia > Rodentia > Caviidae > Dolichotis > Dolichotis patagonum. The sequence goes on from PVJX010004988.1 coordinate 691, forward strand.
TAAAGGGCTTCAGATTAAGTTGATAGGAAAATTAGGGATGATTACCATAATATGGCCTCTTATTTTTGGGAGAGCTGACCATGTCCTCAAGTCTAGTGTAAGTAGACAAACTGGAACAGCACGTAATCCATCCAAGCAGAGTGGTGAGAATAATGTAAATTTTAAATCTTGTTACCCCATTAACAGTATCCTCCGCCTTCATTTTTTAGACAATTCCTCCCCTTTCACTCCCATGGGGTGCACTGCTTGTTTTGGGTCCCACTGCCTCCCTATATAGAGCATCTCAATGGACCCTATTTCCTGATCTACTCTGCCTGTGTTTCTCTCTGTTAGTATTTCAATGCCCTCTATACTAGAGATTATAGCCAATCTTCTCTGCCTCATTTCTGCTATTCTATTTTTCTGCCATTGATGGTCTATTTTTCTCTTCCACTTCACTGTCTGCCTCGTTCACTGAGGCCTCTCTGCCACTGTTCCTGAAATGCTCATATTCTTGTTCTCTCTCCCTAGAATGTCCTTCAGTATTTTTTGTAGGGTTGGACTGGTGGTCACAAATTCTCCTAAAAGATTGCCCTATTAACTTGCTTTGGTATTAACTCATTCTCAGATGTTATCAAAATATAGTCAGGTGGCTATAACAGCTTGTTGTGGTCATGGTTTACTGATCAAGTCTGACAGCAAGAAATGTTGATTGAGGGTCTCTTAGTTGTCAGCTACTAAGCTAGGAATATTGTCACAAACAGATCAGCCTCTACTAGAGAGGAAAATGGGATGACAAAAGACTTCCAGTTCTTCATTTGGACTGTGGCAGAGCAGTTTGTCTATTAGATATTTGTGTAAGGCTAGGCCTACCTTTAGAGAAACATACTCCATTTAAAAAATAAGGATTTTTGTTTTGCTTACAGGTAAGTAAGGTAACACAACTGCTAAGTAGAAACTTCTTTTTTTTGGCTTTCAAACTTGTCAAAACCACAAGTTCACTCTGGAAAGTCTGAATGTCTCGCTGTAATCTAATCTTTTACACAATTTGCTAGAATTGTAACTTCACAATTTCACATTCTCTGAACATGCATTCAACTTTTAAAACAAAATCTGTTTCGGACTGGGGATATAGCTCAATAGCTCAGCATGCCCCAGCACTGAAGAAAATGTCAGTAACCTTGCTATTTTTGAGTGGTATAAAATGCCATATCCTAAGTGAAAATTGATGAGTACAGAAATGTACATGGATTATCAACAGATTGCATCTGAGTAAATGCACATTTGTCCAGACAGTGCTCTTCTCCTGTTCTTTCTTCTTTAGTTTTCATTATTCTTCTGAACTAAGACTGGGCTTAGCAACAAATCCAAGTTTTCCTTCTGGAAAGGAAAGAGCGGTATCTGTCCTGCAGCATACATCCAAGTCCTCATTTCTCTCAGTTTCAAACATTGTCAAGATCAATGCTGATGTCTGTCCCTAACTCACCACTATGAATGGCATCTCTTCTTTATTTTAGATGACCTCAGGGGGGACAGAAAGCATACTGATGGCCTGCAAAGCTTATCGGGACCTGGCATTAGAGAAGGGGATCAAAACTCCAGAAATGTGTGTATGACCGTTTCCCACTTTGAGATTGCCCATTTGGGGTACTATTATGTGGAACTGGGCCTCATAAGGTTTCCCTGCTTCTCTTCCTCAGCAGTTGCTGTTCTCTTTACCCCTGCCCTGGTCCTTTTACCCTTGTTAACCTTTTACTTTGGCAGGATTCTAAATGGATAAGCCAATTATCTTCACGGATCATTTCCAATCCTGCAAGTTTATATGTGGTGTATACTACAAGTAGGAATGAGCTTTTCTTTCCAAAAGTGACAGAGTTAGAGGACTATATCTTTATATCCTGTCATTTTTCTTTTTCTTTTTCTTTTTTTGGTTTTTTGAGACAGGGTCTTGCTTTGTAGTACAGCTGGCCTTGAACTCACTATGTAGCCCAGTGTGGCCTTGAACTTGAGGCAATTCTGCCACAGCCTCCAGACTGCTGGGATTACAGGTGTGCACCATGATTCTTGGCTTGTGATTTAAAAAAAATATATATATATTATAAGTTATCTGGAGCCTAAGGAAAACCATAGTTGTCTTTAATACCATGCATTTCTTAAATGTATGCTGCATTGGAGTGTTTCCTGGGAATATTTCAGTCTGAGGCCTGTTTCAAGGAAGAAGATTTTAAAAATCTCAGAGATTTGAGATTGTTGCTACCTATGGGCATAATTTTCATGATTGGTCAACTATCTCCTGTACAGTGTACTTATACTATACCTTTGGGTTAATGTCTTTCTACAGCAGTCAGTGACTAAGGTTTTTTTTTTTTTCTTTTAATTGCTCATGGCCTCAGACTATGATTCATACTTTAGTATGTAAGAAGAAAACATTCTACCATTCTTGCCTCCTAGGTAAATGTTTGGTGTTTGGAACTTTATGGAGATTTTTTTCTCTTAAAAAGAACAGAGTAGTGATAAGGGTAGAATAAGTAAGGGAAGCCTGGAAGCAAGTATATGCCAGCCCCAGGGTTTCCTCTTTCCACACTGTTTGAAACACTAGTTGCAAGTGTGTAGGAGAAATAGGGATTTTAGTCTCATACAATTAGGATCTTCAGAGTCAGAGGGGCCCATTGACCTGATGCCTGGCTGCTGCATTCATGTCCCTGCCAAGCAGCCCCACGTTCCTCTTGGAACATGTATCGTGTCAGGAAACTTTTGCTGCTGTGATCCATTCCTCTGTCCCTGGACCTTATACTGTCAGGCTTCATTTGTGCTTTGGAGCCCTCCATACTGGATTACTTCTGAGTTCTTGTTCCTGTTGCCAAAACGAGCGTTAGCTGGCCTCTTATTGTTTACAGTTTGAAAAGAAAATGATGTAAACACAATAATTTGAGGAAAAATAATCAGAAGTTTACTCTTGAAGGTTTAGATTAGCTGGCAGCTTTATACTTTCTTGAGTCCACTTTGGTCTGAGTGGTCTGAGTTCATTATTCTCCTCTTCCCCATCATCTAGAGTGGCTCCCGTAAGTGCCCATGCTGCATTTGACAAAGCAGCCAGTTATTTTGGGATGAAGATGGTTCGGGTCCCTATGAACAAGATGATGGAGGTGGATGTGCGGGTAGGTCCTCTGGAGGTGGAGAGGTGGACTGTGCATCATACTAACTCCTTTCAGGTCACCCATGGGTACCCTCCACCCTCATTGAATGTAGCAGTCAGATCATGTAGCCCCTGACTTGGGATGTTAAAGACCTGTTTTTTACTTTCAATACCATCACTCTCCCCACCCATTTATCAAATGAGCATTAATGAACTTGCTCTAAGACTCACCTATGGCTTTGATTGACTTGAATTAATACCATTGTCATAATAGTAATTGTTTCTGTGCCTCACATTTCTGCAGAACTTACTTCATAGTTTCAGAGTGTTACTGGAATTGCATTTGAACTTTAAGACACTCTATCTAGGTTGTTAAACCTGTTAACATTGTTGCATTTCACGGAGGAGGTGGAGCCCTTCACTTAGAGCCTCAGTGCCGGTAGGCTGGGACTTACATTTGGCTCCTTTGCCACTTAGCGCACTACTGCCCCTCACACAGAGTGGTGGTGTTCTTGTCTTGTGCTCTTGGTTTCCACAAAAGAGCCCAAGCCCTGCCCACTAATGGGAGGCAGGCTTCTAGCCTGCTGTGACAAAGGTGGCACTAGAGGACCCAGAACTCTTAGGTTAGTGGTTCTGAGTGCTCTCAGGCAGCAGAAGAGAATGACTGTGAACGAGATTCTCATTTTTTTCTTTTGAACTGAAATCCCTAGGCGATGAGAAGAGCCATCTCCAGGAACACCGCTATGCTCGTCTGCTCTGCGCCACAGTTTCCTCATGGTGTGATAGATCCCATCCCAGAAGTGGCCAAGGTGATGAGAGAATTGGGTCACTGGGACAGTCAGAATGAGATCTTAAAATAGAATCTAATGGTGCAGTACTTGGCAAGTAGAAGCAGTTTCGAATGTTAGGTTTAACCGTAGCAGTGATAAATAGCTCTCATCAGTCCAGGGGTGAGCCCTGCAGCCTGTTCACAGCCTTTGAAAGTTAACTAGTTTCTGCTTTGGGAGAGGGGTCACATGAACCCAAGGCTTATCTTTTAAATAGATATTCTGAAATGGTGTTCACTTTTAGATTCAGATCAGGAAGTACTGTGCGTGTAGGAGCTGTCAGCCACAGGGGCCTCCATGGCATCTCCCCTCCACCCCTTGCAGGAATGTGCAGGCCCTTCCCCTCTACCATGGGCTGCCTGAGAGAAAGCTCTGATCACTTGCTTGATGGTGCAGGGAGTTTGAGGTCATGTACATTTAAATAAACTAGGTATCACAATATAGATGGATTATTTTGAAGGCTAAATACAGTGAATGGATAAACTTTCTTAGGAATGTCAAAAATAGCCAGTGTTTAACACATGGGAGATACAGTACAGAATAGCTTTGGGGTGATAGCAAGCATTTCTACCCATGTCCTGCCAAGTTTTTACTATAGGCCTGTTAAATGAAATTCTGTTTTGTCTTTTGTTTTTGGAAACTAGCTGGCCGTCAAATACAAAATACCGTTTCATGTAGATGCTTGTTTGGGGGGTTTCCTCATCGTCTTTATGGAGAAAGCAGGATACCCACTGGCGAAACCTTTTGATTTCCGGGTACAAGGTGTGACCAGTATTTCAGCCGATACTCATAAGGTAAGCTAATGAGGAGACAGAATGCTGACAGTTATTTTAACTGTTGCCCACAAGATAAGTTGGCTAAATCATTACCTTTCACTGAAAGTATAAAATTAAATCTGGCTTTTTTCTCCCACCTCATCAGCTATTCAGATGATGGGATATAGTGGTAAAAGTGAAAAGCAATAGTGAAAAGACAGCTGTTAAGTTTGTGTCATTGGTTGTGAAAATCTCCTGTCATGCTGATAGCATTTACCTGGGGGTCTGCCAGCCTAAGCTCTTTACGACAAAGTCTCCTAAAGCCCGAGCTTGTTGGAGGGGTCTGGGAGAAGGTGAGGGTTGATCTTGGAATGCGAAGAGAGCAGCTCCTAATACCACTGCTTCTGTGCTGTGGGGCGCTTGCACCTGAGTGACAGAAGTGTGTTGGGAGAGGAATCCTTTGGGAGAGGAAGCCCCTGTACTGAAGCATCCAATGTTTGAAGTGTCTGTGTCCGCCACCCTCAGTCGACTGAAGTGTAGATCAGTTGGAAACTCTTCTGAAAATATATCCATATGAAGAAGTAGTACTAGAAACCTCAGGAATGTATGCCTTGTTTTGTTTTGGGGATATGGGCATTGAATGCAGGTCCTTTGCATTGACCTGTATTTTGACCCAGGTCATTTTGTGGCAAGATCTCGCTGAGTTGCTTAGATTGGGCTTGAGCTTGTGACCCTCTTGCCGTAACCTCTCAGAGTGTTGGCATTACAGGCATGCATTACCATGCTTGGCTAAGTGCACTTTGTTTGATTGTATTTTCAGAATTCCTTTTAAGCTAAAGACTTTTTTTAAAACTCTAAATGATCTGCAATAAATTTGTGTTCAGAATCTGTTCTGCCTTACCACCCAGACAGCTCCTGTGCCCTTTTCTCTTAATCATCCATGTGTGTGTGTGAATGAAATTGTAGTTCTGTGTTAGCTTCAGTTAGAGTTAATTAGGAGGGCCCGTTTTCTGTGAGGAAACCAGTTGCACAGTATATATTCAAGCTGAATTGAGGTGTTTTTGGATTCTGAGCACCACTGTATTCTTACACAGATGTGTAACATTGAGCAGAAAAAAGGGAAGGGATCAGACTGATGTTTAGTTGCTCCAGGTGGCTTGGATTCCACTGTTGCCAGGCTTTCAGTAGAAATTATCTTTGTTTCTACCCTGGCTTACCAACCCCAGAGAAAGAGTTTAAATAAGGACAGTCTCCTGTTGGATAAGGGAGGAAGAAAATCATTCACTGAGCACAGTGCTGTTCTTCCCTGGGCCTCCCCTTCCTTACCCATGACAGAGAACCTGAACTCTGCCCCTAAGTTCCTTCTGCTCTTGAACTAATCTGAGCCCTAGTGTGAGTGGGAAACATCACCACGATTTAATATGTAAGTGGTGTGCTCTGGCCAGGGCCTGCCAGGCACAGTCTCATTCTCACCTGTCTGCTTCTCTCCCAGTATGGCTATGCCCCCAAAGGCTCATCAGTTTTGTTGTACAGTGACAAGAAATACAGGAAGTACCAGTTCTTCATTAGCACAGATTGGCCGGGTGGCATCTACGCTTCCCCAACCATTGCAGGCTCACGGCCTGGTGGCATCATTGCAGCTTGTTGGGCCACCATGATGCACTTCGGCGAGAATGGCTATGTTGAAGCTACCAAACAGATCATCAAAACTGCTCGCTTCCTCAAATCTGAGTATGTATGGAAGATAGGGGTTCTTTCTGCTTTGTCTCTTTCTTTTTCCACCGGTCAGCCTTTCAGGGCAGCTGCCTAGCTACATGCTCATAACCCTGCCCATTTGCCATCTTCTGAGAGCCCAAAGGTTTAGGACAGTGGCTTAGGAGTTGGTGCAGACAGGAAGAGAAAGGCTCCCTACTCTGCATGGGACTCTGGAGTTGGGGTTTGGCCTTGGGATATTTCTAATAATGTCTGTCCATGTTTCTGTGATCCCAGCCTAGTCTTAGTGTGGAAGATGAGAAGACTTAAAAAACCTCAGAAGGCTAGATTGTTTATAAGGAAGACTTGAGATGATTAAAGAGATGTTGAGCAGAGGAACATAATATGGCTGAATTTCCTGTTTGTTTTCAGACTGGAAAATATCAAGGGCATCTTCGTTTTTGGGGATCCTCAGTTGTCAGTCATTTCTCTGGGCTCCCATGATTTTGACATCTACCGGCTGTCTAACTTGATGACTGCTAAGGGATGGACCTTGAATCAGTTGCAGTTCCCATCCAGGTATGCTTGAAGGACCTCCTCTCTTCCCTGTCCATGGCTTTTGCAAAACTTGGGGAGCAAGCAAACCCGATACAAAGAGTTTACCTGATAGCACCCAGCTCTTTAGTAGCAACGGTGTGTGTGGGTTTTGTCTCTTGCCACCTGGAATAATTAGATGAAAAGAGTACGATGATTAGCTTTCACCTCTGGCAGAATGAGGTGCCAGCCTCCTGACACAAGTGCTTATTTACAAGGTTTCTTCCCTATTGTCTAGTTTCTATAACTCTCCAGTCCATCTCATACACAGCCATCAAATTGCTTGTATAAGGTACTTATTACTTGGGTAATATTTAACTTAAAACCCTCGAGAAGGCACCTGAGGATTCAGGCCTGCTCCTGGGTTTTTTAGTCTTCAAAGGCACCTTTAAATCCTCTCGAACAGAGTGGGTCAGTTCAGCATCTTTTATATAACAGATTACCTTTTCATAGGTTGCTGCCATTGCCAGCCCCATGTGGACTTTCCCTTTCCCTCGTCACAATCTTCTATATTCCATCAGAAGCTGCGTTTGTTTCTTCCCTGCCTTCAGGGCTCCAGCTGTACAGTCCTGTCCACATGAGGACTTGTCATCTAAGATAAAAGCATCCTATTGATGCTCACATGGTTAAAGCAGTTGTGATTGACAGTTACAAGGGGTGGGACAAAAACCCAGCAGTGCTTATTCTCTTAGATGGTTCCTGGTCATGCTGAGAAGCCCTGATACCAGCTCATGCTTGGCAAAACCAAGTACAGTGTTGGAGATCCCCGATTCCAAGACCTGGAACAGTAGAAATACTCTGAAGAGACAGCCAGTAAATTGAGGACTGCTTTATTTTAAAACACTTTTTCCATTTTCAAGCTTCATCTCCCTTTCTTCTTCCATAGTATTCATATCTGCATCACACTAGTACATACACGGAAGCGAGTAGCGATCCAGTTCTTAAAGGACATCCGGGAATCTGTCACCCAAATCATGAAGAATGCAAAAGCAAAGGTCACGGGAATGGTAAAGACACTTGGAGATTTTTTCCCCCCCTTGGAGATTTAGATGTTGATGTGGGAGTTTCAAAGAATCAGACAGTTGGAGGCTCTTCTTGACTCAGCCCATTACCTGTGAACCTCCTTCTTGTTAGTTTATTGTTGCCAGTGACCCCTGCCTCACCCTAGGTTTGATGAGCATATCAGATGAGATCTACTGTATATAAAGCACCTTGTGAATTTGAAACTGCTATACAAAAGTAGGTGGTAGTGTCCTTTTGAAAAGAAATTTTTGACATAGACTGTAAGCATGCTTTTTTCAGCATTTTTTCCCCAGCAAATATCATAAAATAGTTCCTTTATATAGAAGGGGAGCCTGGAAAGTACCTGTGAAAGCTGCGCCACTGGCAGCTATTTTTCTAATGGAATGAGATCCAGAAGGGAAGTGGACTGGGGGTGTTGTGCTTTGAAAGCTAGGAAGGGAAAAGGGGATCGTAACCACAGCTTTACCTTTGTTTCTGTACTTGTCATCACTAATTTATCCTTGATTGGTTTTGTAGGGTGCCATCTATGGCATGTCCCAGGCAATCATTGACAGGAACCTGGTGGCAGAAATCTCCTCGGTCTTCTTGGACAGCTTGTACAGCACGGATGCTGTAACCCAGGGCAGCCAGATGAATGGTTCTCCGAAACCCCGCTGAGCGCGGGCCTTTTCTGGTTCCGAGGATCCTGGCCTTCAGAAGGTTCTCTGGGTGTGGAACAGGTCACTCACAACTTTGACATCTTGTCTTGCTCCATAGAGCACAAAGATAGGCCATAAGACAACTCGAGCCTCAGGATTCTTGTTCCTCCTTTTGTTACTTTTTGTGATTTTAAATTTGAAGACCTTGGGGCCGAGGATTTAGCTCAGCGGCATAAGCGCCTGCCTGGCAAGCTCTAGGTACAAAAAAAAAAAAAAGAAGACCTTAAAGGATTTTATTGTATAATGAACCTATCCTGGTTAAAAATGTAGTAGTAGGAATTGTTTTAACCATTTCCTTCTTTAACTTCTCTGTAGTTTTTTTTTTTTCCACTTAATCATTGTGTGGTGGCTCTGACCTGGAGGGAAGCTATGCCATCACAGAGGGTTTGTTACCCAGGCAGAGGCTTTGGCTAGCCAGGTGGGAGGCATGTATGTAACAGTGTTTCCCAGGTGAGTGTTTGGAGCACCCTAGGTGAGAGTTTTTTTCAGCCCTGCACTTAGAGTAGGTCAGATGTCTCTGGTAGAATCACTTCCACTGCAGCTTGCTCTGTTTTTGCAGGGCACAGGTTGGCCATGTTGTACCCTATGATGTGGGGGAGCATGGCTGCTCAAGTAGCCATGGCAGGATTTATAGCGCCCCTCTGCTTGCAGGCCTATTTGATACTCAGTTGCCTCTGTTTTTAGAGATGCTTTTTGAAATGATGCTCCCATTACCTTATTTCTGTAGAATAGGACGAGAAGATGGTTACCAGAGGATCTAGGACTTTCTGGCTGTGGTGCTGCCTCCTTGAATTGGGCAGTGGCCAGAGCACACCTAGCCCTCTCCTGGACTTATGACAAACAGACACCAGACCCTTGTCTGTACTCCCTCAATGCCAGCATAGGTGAGCATCCAGCTTCAATTATGTGTTACCAGAGTTGGGGCAACACAGTGCTTCCCATTGCCTTAAGTCATGTGATGAGAGTGTGCTCGTTGAAGGAGAGCTCAGAGCACCTCCACAAGTGGCCTTCGCTTACCTTAGATGGGTATGAGGAAGTGCAGGGAACATTTTCCCTCCATTCGTGTGTTCTTCCTGCCCATTTCCCTTTGCCCAGCTTCCAAAGGTACTTTGGCAGTTTATCCTCAGGTACTGGACACCCCTCCGCCCTTGCTAAAAGGGAGCAGAGTAGGATTAGGTATGCATTTGGGAATTAAATAATGTGGTGGCGAGCAGACACTGTGGCCCTGGGCCTAGGATTCTCTCATAAGACCAACTGCTCAGGATGGTGCAGGGACAGGACAAAATTCTGCACCCACTTGCTACTCTCTTCTCCATGCCTGGGGCCCCTGATCTAGGCTGAGTCACTGTCCCGCTCTAGTGACATACCATGTGCCTTTCTCCTGACAGTGGGCTCTTCTTGATCTGGCCCTGAGGAAGTAGACCAGACTTTGAGATTTCTGTGTAGGTTGGAGAGAATTTAGAGCAAGTGAGGAGGGACTTGGCTCCCTTCACCTTCTCAGGGACTCCTGAATGTGCAGCTTCTGCAGATGCTGTCATCTCACCCCCTCACTGAGAATGCTGGCTGAGGGCGCCACAGCCACCAGGCTTTCCCCCAGGGCCATGTCTTTGCAGAGCTTGTGTGGTCCGTGCATGCATATGTTTGCCATGTGTTGCGGGGTTCAGGAATGGGGGATTGTTGTGTGTGGCAGGGAAAGGCCAAGACCTTTAGGACACAGGAATCGTATGCTTCCTTCAGTTGCTGGACTGGCAGGTACCTCCTTGAAAGAAGCTGCCATCTAAGCTGTGAAAAAGTTACCTCTGGTCTCCAGTGCTTCATTTTGGAGGAGGCCTAGAGACCCAGAGCCACCAGCAGGTACTGTTACGGCTGCTGGCTGCTAAAATAGAAAAGCCACGCCCCACAGTCTCCCTAGGATCAGACCCTGAGCTGCTTACTTCCTCTGTGCTGTAACCGAATTAGTGCCAGCAACTGATGGTGTTTTCAAAGGGACCTATTACAGCCATTTTAATTTCTAATTAAGAGCCTTGGTTTGATTTATCACTTTTGTAGGCTTTTCGTTTTTGTGTGTATTTGTGTGTGAAAGCACAGAATACCCATTCTGTGGCAGGTAGGGTGTCTTAGTAGTATCATGTTGCTAGCAGATGGGAGATTGGCCTCTGCACCCCATTTTATACTTGGAAAATGGTACTTGCCTGTTTTAAGTCTTTTCTCTAACCTCTCCCTCGCTGTCTGCATGCTCCTTTCCTAATTGCAGCAATAATCTCTTAAAAAGCAATTAAATAATTAAATATCCCAAACTGTACTCACTGTGGATGGTTGCATTCATTTACTTGGGCTGCTGATGAGAGATTGCCCCCTGCTGGGGAAATCATTATGCATGACCATTGATGCCAGGCCCAAGAGACCCAAGCCATCTAGTCCTGCTGATCTCCAAGCACATAGGTAGTTGATCAGTCTTTCTATACCAGCAGTAGTCATGACTGTTTTGAGGCAGACTGGAATTCAGGGCCTTAGTTCTCCACAAAATAAAAGGTCTTATCTTATATTTTCTGCCATCTTTTGCTTGTATCTTAACTGATGATTAAGCCATCTGGGTGGTCTCTAGCCAGCCTGGCACGTGGCTTTGCCCGACTACAGGACACTGACTTCAAGCTTAGTACTTGGATGGGGCCTGTAGAGCTCCTCAGATGATCTTCACATGTGTAACTGCTGGGCATCTTGTTTCATGCTGAGTGAAAAAGCAGAGGCTCCCCACACAGTTAGGATATGAGAGTTCTCATGCAGGCAACCTGCTTCACATTTGGGCTTTCAGCCCTTTCAAGGTTTGCTAGAAAGTAGACAAGGAATGATGTTTTTGCCGTGTTTCCTGTCAGACGGCCTGGTACCCTGAGCACCTGCACACCCTGAGAAAGAGAGGCCAGCATGTGCTTGCACTGGGAGGCTTGGCTGGCTTGACAAGTAGCACTTGGGGGTGCTGGTGTTGCCCCTTCTGCTGGAAGCCCCTTTGCCTTTTCTATGGGTTCCTGGCATCACTGAGCAGCATTCAGCTGGTCCCAGCTTGACAGAAGTAATGATTGAGACCTAACTTAATAGCCACCAGCTCTAGCCCATGTGGGCAAAAGTCAGGCTTGGACAGCCTTTTCTTGATTTGAAGCCTTCCTTAATGGCTTTACTTCCACTTAGGCTTTTATCCCTTTCAAGGTTGTCATAATTTCCTGTCTGCTTAATATCCTCCCCAATAATTGCAGTTACTTGGATTAATTTTAGAATAAAGCTATTTATTTTTGAAAAGTGTCATCCATGTCTTTTTCCCACATAAAAGTGTCATACAAATGCCAGAGCTGCATTTTTCAGCCCTTGACCCATGATAAGCAGCAGAGGCAGAAGGGCAACATGGCATAGTCCTTACCTCCATGTCTGGTGTCTTCTGCACTAGTCCTCCGTTTTTAGATCAAAGCACACTTAGAGCACTTTAAGTTAGAAGTGGAGCAGGTAAGAGAGCACTGTCCGGGGCTCGCTGGACTTGATGTTAAGCTCTGGAGAGAAGCTGCCATCAGTCTAAGTGTTAATGGGCCAGGCTGGGGTCCTGCCAACCCTCTGGACTGCATTTATTTCTCAACCATCAACCTCTGCCTCCCTTAAGGCCCTGGAAGGAGCACCTCAGCCCAGCTGGCTGGTTGTGGCCTTGCAAGATACCTGCTCCATGTGAGCATGCCATTGCGAGTCACCTGGGTGCCCAGGGAGGGCTTCAGGCTTACGTCATTGGTGGGAGCTGCTAGGAGATGGGCCTCCTCTCTGCCTTGGGCACGTGTGAGCTGGTGTGTGTGGCATGCACACAGGGCGGAACAGAGCACGTCGAATGATACTCCTGTCTTGGAGCTGCTGGTTGAGAGCCAAGGGGTGCAAAGCCTGCCACCCCCTACCTGCATTTCTTTTTACTCTGTCTTTACAGAGCAAAAGCAGGTGAGCCCAAGACCTTGATAAGATTCTGACAATTGCAGACATCATCAAGATTAGAAATCTCCCTTCTGAGGTTTTGGCCAGTGTATTAGGGTTTTCCAGAGAAACAGCCAATACATTGGGTGAGGAAGAGGGGATTGTTATCAGGAATTGGCTCATCTGACCAGTCCCAAGGTCTCTCTGCACTTGACAAGCTGTAGACCCAGGAGAGTGGGCGGTGTAGTTCCAGTTAAGGTGCCTTCAGCCTTCAGACCCACAAAGTGCAGGTGTTTCAATTTGAATCTGAAGGCTGGAAAAAACTGATCACCTAGCTCAGGGCAGTCAGAAGATGTGTGCAGTTTGAGAGTGAGTCAGGCCTTTAACTGACTGGATAAGGCCCACCAGCGTTAGGGAGGGAGGACACTCTGCTTTACTAGGTGCCAATTCAGATGTTAATCTTATCCAGAAATACCCACACTGACACAACCAGAGTAATGTTTGACCAATGTCTGTTGACACCCACAGCCCAGTCAAGCTGACACATAAAATTATTTGTAACTGCACCAGGTATGGTGGTGAATATCTGTGATCCCAGCACTCAGGAGGCTGAGACAGGAGGTTCACTGCAAGTTTGAGGTCAGTGTGGGCTACATAATGAGTTCAAGGCCAACCTGAACTATGTAGAGACCTTGTCTCAAAAACAACTATCCGCATTCCCTTTCTACATATAGGTCCCATGCTCTCTATGAGTTAACCTGTGTTCCTCGTGTTCCTGCTCCCAGCTACCTTTGACTCAGTCCTGTTTGTGTGTTTTGAGACAGGGTCTTGCTATGTAGTTCAAGCTGGGTTCAAACTCATGACCCATGTTGAGTTCCTTGGCTTCCTGTATGCTGGGGTTTTAGGTGTGCACCACCATGCCCTGTGAGAATAAATCACTTGTCATTTCAGTAGGAATAGGTATTTTGTTTTGTTCTGAGACAGGGTCTCGCTGTGTAATTCAGACTGGCCTTGAACTCACTACATAGCCCAGGCTGGCCTCCAACTTGTGATCCTCCTCCCTCAGCCCCGAGGTTGCAGGCGTGCGCCACCACATGGGGCTGCCTCGCAACAGTCCTAGTCAGGTCTTTGCGGCATAGCTCAGTCTCCTTTCTCACACAAATCCCTGTGTTTGCTAAGGTCATTTCTTACACTGCCCTCTGAACTGACTTCAGTTTATCCTGTCTAATAACCGGTGGTTTTTCTGTTGGATTCCCAGATGATAACCCGGAAGGCAGGATGTTCAGCTCCTTCCCCTTTCCCCAGAACCTGGACAAATGCCTTATACAGAGCAAGTGTTTTCACTTAAATGCCTGTTGGCCAGTGTCAGAGTGCCTGCCCAGCATGTGCAAGGGCCTGGGTCTAACCCTCAATACACACACACAACAGAAAGCTAGCTAAGTGCCTACTGACGCAATTTGAATGGCCTGTGGGAAAAAAGCTTCTAGAGCTTAAGACCAGTGACACAGTAGTTTTATTGGGAACATCAAAGCACACGCTTCTGAGACATTGGATGGGATTTGCTTTAGGATCCTGGGTTCTAAGACAGGACTTCATCTCACCCTTCACAGCTCCCTGGGAAAGTAGTTAGGGGCAAGACCCAGCCCGGAAAGAACACCATTACATTACATTACAAAGAACACCATTAGGGTTGCCAGGAAGATGCAAAGATGGAAGAACTTAAAGCAGTGAAAATGACAAAGCTCCCATGGATGAAGAGTGGCTTGGGGAAAAGGGCTCCGTTCCTGGTGTTGGCAGTGACGCTGCCATCTCTCCGCAGTGAAGACTCGCCCCTAAACAGTGGTGGTTCTGATCACAGCAAGGTGGGGGCCTCTCAGTTCCCTCCCTGTGTCCAGTTCAGCCACTCCCACCCCCTGGGACTGCAAAGAAAGGTGGGGCCTAGGTCATGGACACGGCTACTTGTTCGATGAAGCTGGCCAGGTTTATGTCCCGTTCTGAGAGGCCCGCACATTCATGGGTGCTCAGAGTGATGTGCACCTGAAACAAAACCAGAAGTTCAGGGCCAGCCGCTATGGACTGCCTAAGGGCAGGGAGTGGCTGGCTATTGGGCACTGCCTCAGCCAGAGCTCCAGAGCAGCAGGTGATCACTGACAGTGGTCCGTTTCTGGGGTCTCTCCTGGGGATGGTAGCCGGTCACTACTATGGTACTCTTCAGGGGACAGTTGGTTACCGCCATTTGTCTTGGGGACTGTGTACTTGATGGGTCTGTACTATGCCTTCCCTGATGTGACTTTGGATGGCAGGAACAACCTTAAAGCTAAAGAAACTCAAAAACCACTGCTGACTGCAAACTGCTGTTGATTCAGATACCCTCTTCTACCCTTAAAAGTCCAGCGGAGCTCCTGGCACGTGGCAGGCATTCAACGACTTCCTCAAGTTGTTGAGCAGACATTTGCTATGCATAGATATTTGGAGTTCCTAGTTTATTCTACTTCATTCTTCCCTACCTCCAGAAAGATCAAGGGCATTTAGAGCTATTAACAATAAGTGTGTCCTTTTCCATAGCATTGTCTGCCTTGGCTTTTAACTTGGTGTCCACTTCAAGTGCACAGACTCAAAGTTTTTAAACTTGCATCTCCTTCATTTGTAATGAGACTGCCAGCTTGGGAAGGGTGTTTACGTTGAGTCCAAGGTGAACAGAATGAGAGGGTGATGCAGTCCCACAGTGGAGCCTGCCGAGTTGGTGTTCTCAGAACTGGACGGGGCAGAGCACACGAGGGCCTGCCCCTACTCACCTTGTTGTATACATTAAACCATTCGGGATGGTGGTCCAGCTTCTCGGCCTGCAGGGCCACTCTGGTCATGAAGCCAAATGCCTGTGTGAGTGAAGCAAAATCCAGGTTAGTGTGCTGAGAGAATAGGTACCTGGGTACCTTTTTATGGCCACTATAAGCTCCAGACACAGGAGGATGGCCTTGCTTCCTACAGGGACAGCCCTTGGCTCTAGTCCTGTCCCAGGGTTCCTCCAGTCCTCAGGCTGGAAGAGGTGGTCTTTGTAGCAGAAAGGATGTCTCATTAGGATCACTAGCAAGGTGAAGGGCACAGGAGGTTAAAGTCCTGCCAACCTTTTGGCTATCTATTAAAATGTCATTTGATTTACACCTCTTCTAAGAGTTCCAGGTAAGGAAGGCCCCAAGCCCATCTTCCTGACACTTCAGTTATTCAGGGATGTGAATTTCCCTCATGGCACCCACACAGATAGATTAGCGTGGTCAGTTGGGCTTGGCCACCAGGACTTGAGGCAGGGGCACAAGTCTTCATGGTGTTCACTGCCCCAGCAAGGCACGCTGTCCCCCTCACCCCCGGACATACCCTGTTGAAATCTTTAAAGTGGAACTGCTTGAAGATGGCATCTCGGCCTTCCAGCTCATTCCATCCCACAGCCCTCAGGTTGGGCAGCAGCTGGTCCCTCTCCTCAGCACTCAGCCTGTGGGCTTTGCCAGCCTAGAAGAGGAAAAGCACCCGGGCCCCAGGCATTTCCTTCTATCAGTCAAAACGGCCCCAGACCCTGGGGGAATTCAGGCAGCCTGGGCTGCTGTGACAGTCACAAGTGACTTATCAAAGGGCAGTGGGGCTTTAAGCAATAGACCGGGAGCTCCCAGGGTGCTACCCTGCCCAGCAGGTGGGGACTCAACTTGTTCACCAATAGGCTCACAAGTTTTGGGTTTTATACTCTCCTCAGAGAAAGAATTATCTCAAAGGAACTGTAAAGCCCCACCGAAGCCTCACAGCATCCTCCCAACTAAGATCAGTGAGGCCGTGAAAGCAAAATGCAGCCCAGATCAAGTGTATTACAACCCAGCCTTGCTGGAGGACTGTCCCAAGCCTTCATGCTCTCTCTGAGATGAATCTAGTGTATCCTGTCCATCCCATGCCTGACTGCGGAGAAGCTGACACCTTGAGCAGTGATGTGACGTGTGTGGTGTTCTCCTCACGCCTCAGTGACACATAGGCAGTTCTCAGCGTGGTCTGTGTGTCTGTGTCCAGCATTTAAAGTAGGTTTCCAGCCACACTGTTGTGGACAGCCCTCCCCTATGGCTACTGCTTCTCAATCACAACCCCCGCTCCGAGTTGCCAGGCCTCCGTTGTTGGACTTTCTGTCTCCTGGCAGGTTGGGAGCTGGGCAGTAACTGTTCCAAGGGCAATCAGCAGCCTCAGTGCCCCATGCTATTTGCCTGCTGTGCCAAGTGTCCTCAAGGCAGCCAAAAGTGGCAAAGTTATGACTGTTTGTGGACCCTCAGAGGACCCAACGAAGCATGGGTCAGTCCTGTCCTTTGGGGGAATCCAAGTGGAGGAGGTGAAAGAACAGACCCCAGGGCCTGGACTTCCCAGACAGAAGCACGTCAGGGCAGTGGGGAGGCAGTGCTGAATTAAAAACCTGTCAGGTCTGGAGGAGAGCATGCAGGAAGCAAGTTTAGGTTACAAAGCAGCCCACAGACTTGACACCTTGGGGTGAGCAGTAGGACTGTGGCACAGGGGTGCTCAAGGGATAAGTCAGTGAACAGTATGGTGTTAAGCAAATGTCATTTGCATTTCTAAAATAAGGGCCTGTGAGGGCCGCAGTATGAGGTAGCAGAAGCACTGTAGGGTTCAGAGCACCGGTCTGAACTGAGGGGGCCTAGTCCCCCTCCATCCTGAGTCCTGGCTGTGAGTGGCTGCAAAGGCTCACAGCACGGCTCAACACAGGTCTCTTTCCAGAGGTGGCACGTTTCGGTGGCTGCTGGGTCCTAGTATCCAGGAAACCACCTGTCAGCCAAGGCATCAGAACCACTGTTTACTTTCTTGGCTCCTCAGAAGGCCGGTGGATCCAGCGAGCTGGGGGGTGGGAGCTCCCCTTTCTTTTCTGGCGTCTTCTAGAGCCTCTCTTGTCCTATGACCTGGGGCTAATGGACAAACCCTGGGAGCGGGGAAGGGCCCTGTTTGCTCAGTAAATCAGGATCAGGCCCATCCCGCCATCTGGGGCTGCAGTGCAGAGCGGTTACTCATTACCCAAACCCCCATCTTTGGGGCTTCAGTGCCCCTCTCAGGGCCGTCGAAGTCCAAATTTCCTCCTGTCGCTGACTGCTCCCAAACACGCGCCGGCCTGCACTGGCTGTTTGTGAAGCTTCCTGGCCTAGCGGGCGGCAGCTCGGCCTGGAGGGACGGACCCAGGGCCATCAGCGGCCAGCTGCAGGCCACAGACTCCTTTGAGGCGGGGAGTTGGGGTCTAACGCCCAGGACAGCATTCGGGTACAGAGTGGGGTGCCTGCCAGAGCTCACACCGCAGTGCAATCCGGAGGGGGCAGTGGGCACCCCCCACCTCACGCAGTCGGCCTCCCGCCCTCCGCCCCACACTCCGGCTGAGCCCGACCCCGCGCAGCGGCAGGGCGAGCCCTGGCCCAGGAATCAGGCGCAGCGCGGACTCCCTCCTGGCCAGGCCCGCCAGCCGCCGCCCCTCTCCGGCCCTGGGTGTCCGGCGGATACAGTCTGCCAGGCCGCGGGGCTGCACAGCGGGATCAGAGGGACCCCCCCTCACCTCCCTGCCGCTGCGCCCCGGCGCCCCACCCCGCTCACCATGTCTGCGCGCGCGGGCAGCAGGTGGCGGCGCGGGCGAGCTGGGCAGAGCGCACTGGGCAGCTCGGGGCGGGGCCTGCTCGGGCCGCCCCCAGCTAATGATTAACAGCGGCCGGAGCTGGGCTCGGAGCCTTCCAGCACTTTCGGCGCCACCTAGAGCTGCCCTGCGTGCGGGGGCCGGCCGGACCTTGCTGGCTGCCACTGCAGGCCTGTGTAGTGACGCCCGCCACACCACGGACTTTCTCGGTTTAAAAAGTGTTCATACAACTGACATAGTATAAATCGCACATATTTTAAGGGTGCAGTTTGACATGCTTTCCCTGTAAAATCACTCCCCACAGCCAAGATTATGAGCATGATCATCCACCCTAAAAACCTTCTTTGTTGTTTCCTAATCTTTCCCTCCCTAGGTTCTTTTTTCAGGGAACCAGGAATCTGCTCTGAGTTTCTGCAGAGCAGTTTGGATTTTCTAGGATACACTTTCTAGTTTGGATTTTCCAAATACACATTCAGTGTATTTGGAGGTTTGTCCATAGGTGCAGTATCGTTAGTGCCCTGCTTCAATTGTTAATAAAATGCTTCTATTACTATTAATTTGTATGACTATTGGCCACAGCGTGTTCAGCAATTCACTGTTGATGGACATTTTAAAGAACTTTTTATTTAAAAAAAATCAAAATATTTCCCATTGGAGACTTGTCTTTTAAAAATGTTATGACATAAATCTCTCCCGTTTCTGTGTGTCAGAGGAAAAAAGTTCTTGTTTTTTCTAAAACCAAGAGTGGAGAATTTTAAGAAAACAAACCAAGGTCCAACTAGCGTCCCTCCTGCTCTGGCCCAAAATAACTAATGTGTTAATTGAGATAGTGTTAAGACTCACCCCATGATGCTTGCATTTAATTTAAAATACAAATTTTTAATACAACATTGGAGGTTGACTCTAAATCAACAACAAAAATATATATTTATGCTATTTTCCCATAAAAAAAAAACAAAAAAAATCCTTTGAACACAATGACTTTAGGAGTTTTATTTATGGAACAGTTTTTTTAAATCATAAAGTGATTTTTTATCATATATATTATGCTTATCGACATTTGTCTCAGAAGTTAGTACTTTGCAATTGCAAAATATCTTGCTGTTTTTTTTAGATGGTCAGTGTTCCCTCAGGGCCCTTAATCATGCAAGAAATTTCAGAAAGATAAATTCGAATGAAATCAGATCTCAGCCTAAGGTGGGAGAGTCTTTAAAAAACATTTCGTTTTCAGGTATCACTGGGCTAGGGCTGTGGCAACCAGGAATACTGTGTGCCATGTTTTAGAAAGAGCGGGCCTGGGCTTCAAATCGAGACTTAATAAATGATTATAAATGTAGTATGCTCTGAGGTCTTTGTTCCTTCATTTAACTATAACTGGTCCAATTTAACTATAACTGGTACTTTGGACCTCTAGTCCCACCTCTATCCCATCCATATTCTGTATATAGAATAAAAAACTCTCAAACTCAGTAAGAAAACAAATAAACCAAACTCAGTGGCCTACAATTCCAGCAAACTGAAGGCAAGAGAATTATAAGCCTGGGAAAACAGAGGCAAGAGAATTACAAGCCTGGGCAACCTAGCAAGACCCCATCTCAAAATAAAATTTAAAAAGGGCTTGGGATGTAGCTCAGTGAAAAACCCTTGAGTTTAATCCACAGTACCACAAAAATAGGAAAGAGGGAACACACTCAATTTTTAATAGGCAGGAAGTTCAAAGAGGCAGTTCATTTAAAAAATCCTTATTTATGGCAAATAAGGGCATGAAAAGATGTTCAACATCATTGGACATTAAGGAAACTCAAAACCATAAGGAAATACCATTTCACAGCAGGGAGAATTAGAATGAAAAGTGCTGACTACTCCAAGTGTTGAAATGTAGTAGTGGAACTCACACACTGCAAATGGGAATGTTAAAAGGGGCAACAGTGGGCAGTGGCCCACCCCTATAATCCCAGCATCCGGGAGGCTGAGGCAGGAGGATCTAAAGTTTGAACTCAGCCTGGAGAATTTAGCAATTTAGGGAGGACTTGTCTCAAAATAGAAAATAAATAAAGCCAGAGCTATAACTCAAAATAAAAGATTTGGATTCGGGCCAGGGATTTAGCTTAGTGGCTTAAGCGCCTGCCTGGCAAGTGCGAGGTTGTGAGTTCAAGCCCCGGTACCCAAAAAAAAAAAAAAAAAAATTTGGATTCAGTCTCCAGTACAAAATAAATTTTAAAAATAAATAAGATAACAACTACTTATTTAAAAATAAATAAGATACAAATAAATAAGATGCACTTGCCATTTGACCCAGACATTTCTAGTAATGACTCAGGAAAAATGAAAACTATAAGCAGGTTGTTAGACAATAGCAGACCTGGGG
This sequence comes from Dolichotis patagonum, assembly GCA_004027295.1. Lineage (NCBI taxonomy): Eukaryota > Metazoa > Chordata > Mammalia > Rodentia > Caviidae > Dolichotis > Dolichotis patagonum. The sequence continues at coordinate 21,349 of PVJX010004988.1, forward strand.
CACAGAGAGGGTAGGGCTAGGGGTGGGGGCCCAAAGTACCAGTTATAATTAAATGAAGAAACAAAGACCTCAGAGTGTGATACATTTATAATCATTTATTAGGTCTCGATTTGAAGCCTCTGAGCTTCAGGGCCTCTGAGTCTAGAACATGGCACGCAGTATTCCTGGCTGCCACAGCACCTTTAAGAAGTCTTTTGTAAAGACTCTCCCACTTTGGGCTGAGATCTGATTTCATTCGAATTTATCTTTCTGAAGTTTCTTACGATTCTTTATACTGAATAAAAAAATCAAATGTATGATTTAAAGATATTCTGTGCATTCTCTTACTTTGTCTTTCAAAAAGAAAATGTACTTAATTTTGTTGAAATTCAATTTTGTTTCTTTTGTTTGTGGATTGGTGTTTTAGTGTTGTAGTTAAGAAACCTCTGCCTGACCCATCCCAAAGATTTTCTCCTATGTTTTCTGATGTTTTACAGTCTTTTTTAAAAAATTTATTAGTCTTTGATTTTATACATAGGTCTATGATCTATTTTGAATAAAAATTTTAGTAAGTTTCAAGTTATAGACCTAAATTCAGTTTTTGCATATAAGTAGTTAGAGAATTGTTTTTTAACACTGTTTTAAAAAATCATTTGATGATAGGGGCTGGGGACTTAGCTCAGCAGCATAAACACCTGCCTGGCCAACGCAAGTCTTGAGTTCAATCCATGGTACAAAAAAAATTTTTTTTGATGGTGTGTGTATGGGTTTATTTCTGGGCTCTCTCTTCTGTTTTACCGATCTATCTGTCCATCTTTATATCAATACTGCATTCTCTTGTTTAGCGCAGCGTTATAGTAAGTCTTAGAGTCAGGTAATATAGGTCCTCAGGATTTTATATTTCAGTCTCCTCTTCCTCCAGTAACATCGTTGCCAATGTGGTTAATTTTTACTTTTGTTCATGGTGTTTTTGCAAGATGTATTCTTGTTTGGTCTATATGTATTTTTAAAGTTTATGTGAGTAGTACTGCATTACATATGGCATTTTTAACACTTAAGCTGGGCTTAGGGGTGCGTGTTTGTAATCCAGCATCCTGGGCAGCTGAGGCAGAAGGATGGCAAGTTTGAACCTGGGCAACTTAGTGAGATCCTGTCTCAAAATAAAAAAAAGTATAAAAAGGACTGGGAATGTAGCTAGTGTGAAGATGGGGGTTTGGTCTATAGTGCCACAAAACAAACAAGCAAACCCTAAGCAACAACAACAGAAGCCCTAGCACTTCCTGCAAAACCATCACCAGCCCGCATTCTCTTGTGCTCACCTAATCTATGATAGTAAGTTTTCTAAGTGCTGCTCGGTGTGCCGTGATGAGACTGTACCATGGTCTGCAGCTCTCCCAGTGGCAGCCACTCAGCCTTTCTCCCACTCTTTGCCACCGTTACCATCACCGCTGTCACCTCCCAAGCACGTCGGCAGGTGGTCTTGTGTGCACGCTCCCAGCAAAACTACAGAGAATGAGGTGGCACTGACCACCGGGTCTAGTAGCTCCCTGTCCTGTGGCAAGTTTCCTAGTCGGTTTAAGCCGTGCTTAACCGATTTAAAGCCCAAAGTTCCCCACCATGAATGTGTGCGTCAAAATAGTTCCAATGTTGTCCAGAATGGCTGCCCCAGTCCTTTTGCATGCACACTGTGTCTTTTCCTGTGCCCAGCACACACGTACTCACACTGGTATCATCTGCTTTTTCATTTTTTGTTAAGCTAATAGCTATGAAATGAGAGCCTCCTGATTTATTCCGCATTTTTTCCTGATTACTAATGATTTTGAGTGCTTCTTCCTATGCTTGTGAGCATCTGGGGCTTACTGTTTTTAAATCGCTTTTTAATACCCTTTGCCAAATTTTTAGAATTTATAGCTCACTTTTTTTTTTAGCTGATTCTGTGGGAGTTTATACCTAGACATTAATTGCCTATCACTTTTAGATGTCACAAATATCTCCTCCCATCCTGCCATCTGTATACTTAGTTCATCCATGATGTCCTTTTATGGGTAGAAATATATATATGATAAAAAGAAGAAAGAGAAGTAGAAGAAGAAGAAAGCTACAACAAAATTTCTTCTTTTTTTTAACAACAAAATTTCAAAGCATGTCAATCAGGGGTAACAGTGGTCCATACATTGAGCATTGTCATCTCCAAATCACTCACCCAGAGCACAAGACACTGCATTCAGTCATCCAACCAATACCAGCAAAAATCTAAAAATCTTATATTTTGGTATATAAGATTTCTCTCTTTTTTCTTTTGCCTTGATAATGTTGTCCATTTGAAGATTTACTTTGCTAGCTCCTCTCTTAGCCCAGCCAAAAGTACTGTATTGTCCTTTTACTTCTGCTGACTACGTAGTTAGATCTATGACCTAAATATAAAAGGTCCCTCTCTATGTGTAGTGTTAGCTGGATGTTAGCCAGTATCCACTGGACTTCTAGGGTTCACTGTCTGGGTCATTCCTGCCATGTTTAACCTGTATGACCTGCATAACCAATTGAATAAGGTAGAAATGTCACCATGCAACTTCCAAGCTATGATCAAAGCAAGGTCACTGTTACCAGCCACAAAAGAGCAGCTTCTTAGCGCTCCAGGCTTGCCAGACTTTCCGCTGACTTCAGCCCCTGCAGACATCTGACTGTGGTCTCGTGGGAAATTCCAGACAAGGTCACTCATCCTATGGGACTGTGAGAAATTTATTTTAAGACACTAAATGTTGGTGTAGTTTGTTCTGTAGCAATAGACGGCAGAAATTAGAAAAACTGGCAGGAACTAAGATGTTGCATAAGAGCAACTTCAAATGTGGCATTAGGCAGGCAAAGGGTGGTGGAAGAAAATGGAGGGAAGGACCAGAGGACAAGAATTCCCACTTCCACCTAGGATGTAGAAAGCTGCAAAGAGGATTGCTCCCGCAGTAAGGATGAGGAAAAATGTGATGAAGTCCCCCTCAGTGTGCATGGGAGGCCAGTGTCAGGACCTCTTTGGTTACTGAGGCTCACTGATGCTCAAATGCCTTATACAGAGTGCTGTCATATCAGCATAAAACCTATGCGTGCCCTCCCACACTCTAATCATTGCTAAATTACTTCTAACGCTGGATGCAACATAAACGCAATATAAACAGTGGTCACACTGTATTGATTGGGGAATAATGACAAGACAAAGTCTGTACATGTCAGTACAGATGCAAATATTTTTCCAAATGTTTTCACCTATGGTTGGCAGAATCAGTGGATGTGGAATCCACAGATACAAAAGACCGACTGTCCTACAGAACCATCCCCTTTCCTGAGCTCATCAAGGAGCTGAGGTCACAGGGCGGCCAGGAAACTTGAACTTCATGGGGAGGGTGGCAGCCCCCGCCCCAGGGGAGGCAGGTTGTACCCACAGCTTGCTCAGCAGCACTCGGAAAACAAGGGGCAGCCTTCATAAGAAAGGCTGGAAGAAACCAGTTCGGTTTTTACAAATTGTTGGGAGCTTGTGTGAGCTGGCCTTAAAGTCTGGCACAGCAGGAAAGTGCCTGCACACTGACCAGCTTTTGTCCACTCAAGAAGGTGGCAGGGTGAGAGAGGAGAGAGACTCCCGGGAAGGTCCCAGATGGGGGATTGGCTGCGGCTGCTGCAGGAAAACACCGGCCTCCATCCTTCCTGCCCTGACCCCAGTGCACCAGAGTCAAGATTGTTTTCTCTTTTTTTAATGAGCTGCTTGAGGAATTACGAAGCAAGAAACCAACAAACCCTACCACTACCAGGGCATAGAACCATGTAGTTTCATTTCTGGTAGAATAAAAAGCCCCCTGGCCTTGGGAACACACAGGAAGTAGTTCTGCACCCAGAGTTCTGTACCAATTCCATCACAGGCGGGAACCACTAGGGAAGAGCTGGAAACACCCGTGGGCCAGCCTGGCTCTAAGTCAGGTCATTCTGGGGAGGATAAGCAGGAGGCTGAGCAGGCTCCAGTACCCATGGCAACGGCCCACCCACTGCCTGCACTGACCCAGCACCATTGAGCAGGCCCAGGGGCAAGAAGACAGGGAATATGCGGAGACACCTCCTTCCCAAGGACCACTGAGGGAACCTCCAGAGTGAGCAGAAAAGACGCCATGGCAGCATCATGTGCTAGTGAGGATGCCGAGTGGCTGGAACTCACTCTCTCATTGCTGGTGGACACACAGATTGGTTTAGCTACTTTGGAACACAATTTGGCAATTTCTTATGAAGTTAAATATACACTTAACTTATGTATCAGCAACCCCCTCCAAGAGAACTAGAAACAGATCCACACGGAAACTTGTGTGCTGAGGGTTATGACAGCAACACTTGGAAAATAATTCAAGCGTCCTCAACAGCTGAATAATAAACAATCATGGTACAGTGCAATAGCAGGCAGCAATGTGAAGGAGCAGGTCCCTGTTCCCTTCCACGACACTGATGGATCCCAGAAACATCAGCCTGAGGACGAGGGCCAGACCCAAAAGGACACATACCGCATTACTCTTCTATAGCACATTCTAAAAACAAAAAACTACAGGGAGAAAAAATACTAGTAACTACGAGACCCTGGCAAAGGCGGGAGGGAGGGGGAACTCTGCAGGTCGACCATATGTCTGGAAAGCAGGACACTGAAACTCTGTATGTGGTGAACTAGAGGAAGGAGCTGCGCATGGCCCACTACCCCCAGGAAGAAGCTCCTGGTAGGCTAGAAGCTGGCCCAGGTGGAAAGAGAGCTACCCACTAGGCTACACAGCCTCGGGCTGGAGTGGGGCTGGGCGAGGCCCTCGGGTGTGGTCAGATTAAGGAAAACCCCTGTGTCCAAAGGGACTTCTGAGGTCCCTAGTTGAGTGTGGAGGTTAGTGATATCCAGTGATTTCTACATCTTGACTTTGGTCACAAAACTGGCTGTATCTGTCATAAAGAAAGAACAGGTAAGTTATGTCTCAGTAAACCTGACTAAAAACAGAAAATGAATTTATGATGTTAAATCTCAGGATAACTATTACCATTGGGAACTGGTGACAGAAAAAGGTACGAGTGGGCTCCTATAATGTTCCATTCCTTCATCCATCCATGTATTAAGTATGTGGGTCAGTTAGATTATGGGAATTCTTTAATCTGTACCTCTATGAATTATGTGCTGTTCTGTAGGTATATATATGCATATTATATATTTTTTTCTTCTTCCTCTTCTTCTTCTACTTCTTCTCCTTCCTCTTTTTCTCCTCCTTCCTCTTCCTCCTCGTCTTCTCCTCCTTCTCCTTCCTCTTCTTCTCCTTCTCCTCCTCCTCCTCCTTCCTCTTTTTCTGCAGTACCATGGATTAAACCCAGAGAGCACTGAGTCTTTTTTTCTTTTCTTTGACTTTGAGAGAGCTCTTGCTAAGTTTCTTAGGCTGGCCTTGAATTTGTAATCCTCCTGCCTCGGCCTCCTGAGTAGCTGGTATTGCAGGTGTGTGCCACTATGCTGGGATACATGAAAATTTTTTAAAGAAGAAAGTGAGGAAATTATTATTGGAAAAAAGACTCAGGAGCACTTGTTTTAGTATCCTGGATGAGACAAAGGGCTTCGATGAAACTCTAAGCTTCTAGCAGCCTATGATAAAATTGAGATGAGATGGAACGTGAGCTGACTCATGAGTTCAGTCTGAACAGAATGTAGAGGAACCACAGAAGACCCAGGTTCAGCTGGCACTAACAGTTTGCAGACAACGGCTTTATGGTAATGATCAAGGTGAAGCAATTCAAGGCCTTGTCTCATAGGGGCTTTCAGGCAAAAGACAGGGTTTCTCTGACTCTTCATGAAGCAACTTAGACCAACTGTGGCAGGTGGGAGGGCTGTTAAAAACCTGAGATATACTGTGACATCCTGGCTCTCCACCAAGGCGGAGAAAGGCTTCTCTTGAAGAGATTTTTGTCAAATAGAATAAACCTCTATAAGAGCCATAGGAACTTCATACAAATTTTAATAGAATTTTTTTGGTAATAGTGCTACTACTTGAACTGAAGGTGACAGAGTCCATTTGAAATGAAAGGGGTCCACGGGCCTCTCCTCTTCTAGGAGAAGAAATCAGATTGTTGAAGCTAATGCACTTCAAACATGGACACGACTTCTCAAAAAGAAAAAAAACACAAGTCAGATTTGGGATATAAGAGCTCAGCTTTCTGCAGCAAGAGCTACAGAGCCTGACTCTCAAAGGAGCAAGACTGGGCCAGCGTCCAGTGACCAGTGACCTGTGTCCTTCGGATTTCAGGACTGCTGTGTCCTAATGAGCACTCTGTGCCCCCACGTCCCATCGTTCCAGAAGGGAGTATTCATTGTACTTATTTGTCCCCATCATTGCATACTGGATGTGGAGGCTGAGACAAGGCGGTTTAACTACAGCAATGACGCTGGTGGAAGTGTGTCCCCGCTGCTCTGAGTCCCTTTTGCCCTTTGATTCTGAACCACATTTACTGGGGTGGAATACAGAGAAATAGAGCTAACAGGTGCTCTGGGGCCCCCTGCTGGGCAGAGGCAGCCTCAGCCCTTTTTGATGCCTGCTAGGGTGAGCTGGCTTATGCTGCAGCCCAAATCTCCAGCTCAAGGCAGAAAGTTTCTTGCCTTCTCTTACAGTGTGGCCCATTCAGGTGACAGGGGACCCTGTCCACTGCAGTCAGACAAGATCCAAGACTGAAGGTTCCTTCTCTTGCATGTTTGCATGATCTCTGCAAACACGGGGTGAGAAAGTGATGGGTCAGCACCAGACCTGAAGCCTTAGCTCACACAGCTGTGCCCATCTCTGCAGAAGCTGGGAGTGCAGGTCGACCATATGTCTGGAAAGCAGGACACTGAAACTCTGTATGTGGTGAACTAGAGGAAGGAGCTGCGCATGGCCCACTACCCCCAGGAAGAAGCTCCTGGTAGGCTAGAAGCTGGCCCAGGTGGAAAGAGAGCTACCCACTAGGCTACACAGCCTCGGGCTGGAGTGGGGCTGGGCGAGGCCCTCGGGTGTGGTCAGATTAAGGAAAACCCCTGTGTCCAAAGGGACTTCTGAGGTCCCTAGTTGAGTGTGGAGGTTAATGATATCCAGACTGCTTTGTGTCACCTCCTGATGGTCGCATTCTACCCCTAGAAGGTCATCCCTTCATTAAAATGCCTCTTCCGAGGGGCAGGGGCAGATCCAGGGTTTTGTATAAACCTGATGCTTCTGCAGTTTTGGAGGCTTTCTTTATGAACAAAGAACCCATACTGCAAAACAATTTTAGATATCAATGTAAATAATTATTCAGAAGGAGAAAGGAAGTCACAATGAACTACAAATTTAAAAGAACTCGCCTGATACACATCTATAACAATTTTAATTTCCTACCGTACTGGCTATGTTTTGACAACCTCTTATTCTAATGAAGGTTTTGGATCAGCATTTTCTAAAGAGACAACAGGAAGATAAATGTGGCTACCTTTCTAGAAGAAAGATGTTACTTTTATTACCAATAGTGTGGATGAATCAGCGGTGACCTCACACACAATGTGCTCGCTGGTTAGACCCGACAAAGAATGAAATTCTGGTAAGTTCTATTTATGCAATTAAAAGAACAAATTACAGTGTGCTCTAGTTGAATATGTTATATTATTGAGAATATTCCTAGCAGGGAGAGAACAGCTCTTTTGACTATGTATTAATCGAAAGGAAAGTGCTTCCCAGAATTCTGTATCTGCTGATTGGGAGAAATTCCCAGGGATGCTGGCTCTGTACACACATTTCTGTTCCGTTACTCACTGTTCCAGCACAGGCCACAGGCCATATCCTGTAAGTGGGAATATTCCTGGAAAGCATTCCTTGACCAGAATGGCTAGCAATAACTTATCTTGATATGATGGTGACTAAGAATCACATAAATGTGTCCTCCTAAGCTCACATGAAATATATTCCCAACTCAATTGTCCCTTAGGCAGATTCCCAAGCACACCCATCATCTACTCTGACTCTACCCAGGTTTCATGGGGAAGGGAAAGTTGGGGTGCAAAAAGACAACGAGGAGAACTGCTGGCATTTAAAGCATCTTTCTTTTTAAACTTTGCAGCAATATGTGACATGCTGGCCTTTGAATGGACCCCACTCAAAGTGAAAGTCTAGGGCTCAGGCTTCACTTGCTTCCAGAACCCCAACACTTGCCAGGATTCTACACTGCTGAGTCCACCAAAGCACTGCATGTCCTTTCTTTCCCTGGCACCTGGTAGGGGAAATGGCACCTCTCTGAGTCCCCCCCCCCAGTGTCTGGCACTCTGCCCAGTACTTTATACTTTTCACCAAATGCTTCCCAGATCTGTATGTGTATGGTTGTTGTTTGGTAGCTGAGAGGCCACTAGGGACTGAATGTATACAGTGTTCCATATCAGAGGGACCAATGACAACTGTGACACTAGACCATTTTTTAGTACCAGTTATGTAGTACTGCACTTCGTCATACACTAATCTAAAAATGCAAAACATTTACAAAGGAAAAAGAACGGAACCATAGGATAGGGCTTAAGTAACTCCAACCCACACTGGGCTGTGTTCCCATCCAGGAGTCTAAGGGGTCCATGCTGAGGTCCGCCTCTACCACTTGCTTGATCTGGGAACCTTGAGGTTAGCTATCTTTTGGGACATCGGTTTGTCCCCTGTGAGCTGGGGGTAATGAAAACACTGCTCTGTAGGGTGTTGCTAAGACTAAATGAAGAAGTATTCTTTCCAATCCATGCAGTCACCTTCATTGCATGCTTTTCTGCCTCTCTGTGCTCGGGGACATCCTCTACCCAGAAAAGACAGACCGAAGGGCACCAGGTGTTAGTACCAACACTCAAACACCAGCCACCTCCCTGCATGGCACACTGTCCCTCAGTGTCCCCTGTGGTCACCTGCAGGACCAAGGATTTCCTGTTCCCCCACTAAGCTGTCTCTTTCTCTGCCATCTTTGCCTTTACCTTCTCCTCCTTCTCCTTCCTTCAAAGTTGTTCTTTCCTCATGGATTTATAAAATAGCAGCCTTTTGTTTATTTTCTATGTTGTAAATATCTTCTCCAAGTTTAATTTGCTTTTTAGCTTCATAACACAGAGAAATGTTTAATTCTCAGGTAGCCAAATCTGTCTGGCTTTTTCTTTACATTCCTGGATTCTTGTCTGGTTTAAGAAGCCCCTCCTCACCCCAGGATTAACAAATGTTTCTCTCCACTGCCTTCAAATACCTTTACAGTTGCTAAAAACTGGTAAAGGGCTGGGGGTGTAGTACAGTAGTAGAGTGCTTACATAGCATGTGAAAGACCCAGGCTTTGATCCCTGTATCACAAAGCGAAGAAGAGGAAGAGGAAGAGGAAGAGGAAGGAGAAGAGAAATTCTCTCTGGAATTTACTTTTGGCATTATTATTCTGTTTTCCAAGTGGATGAACAATCATCCTACGCTATTTTATTAAACGTTAAATAGTCCATCCTTTCTTCATTAACCCGACATGCTACTTTTCTAATACACTCCCTCCCCATAATCCTTGTAGCTGGGTTTCTGCATTCTTTATTCTGTCCTTTTGATCTGTCCAGCTCCACCCTGTTTTAATTTCCCTAGCTTTATAGTTTGCTTTGACATCTAGTGGGTCAAGTTTCATCTCCTTCTTCTTCTTCAAAATGTTCTTGCCTAATCTTGCTTGTTTACTCTTTCAGATGAGCTTTCAAATCAACTTGTCAAGTTCTATAAAAATCCTTTAGGAATCTGATTGGGAATGCACTGAATTGATAGATTTAATTTGGGAAGAATTGACATCTTCATATTACCGAGATTCCTCCTCTTGGAGCAAGATGTATCACTCCCTTTACACAGCCCTTCTTTATGTCCTTCAGTAAAGTTTTATCATGTTCCTCATATAGGACTTGGACGTTTCTTGTTAAGTTTATTCTGAGGCTTTTTATAGCTGGGGTTGGCACCAGGCATGGGATGCTTTTCCCATTACATTTCTAATTGGCCTTTGCCGGCTGCATGGGCGAGGAGTGGGTTTTGATACGTGATCTTGTCTCCACGCGGTGAATGAACTTGTACTTAGCTGCACTGTGTGTCAGTGCATTAGAACTTTGACCCAGTCCTGCTTGTCCCAGTGGAAGGGGCTCTCTGAAGAGCAGGGCATTCCTGGTGGCAGTTGTTGAACCCACCAGCCCTGTTAGGCCTGCTGCATGGCGCACAGACTTTGAGCTTCCGTGAGTCCATTTCCATGCACTGTCCCCAAGGGCAGGTCCCTTCCTTGCATCTCTTTCCCTGCTTCAAGTGCACTTTGACTGTCACATGCCAAGTGCCAGGCCACATGCAGGGATATGGACAAGGAGATGCCAACACTGACAGATTTAAGGCTTCTCACTCTTGGGATGCAAGTGGCGTTATTTACAAGATTCTCAAATTCTAATGTGATTGAGTCCCCTGTCCCCAAAGTGGCTGGAAATGCAGTCAGTATCTGGGGCTTCCCCTCCACACTTCCGGAGATAACTCATGGGCCTCAGGAGTCTGCACAGTCCCAAGGGTGGACTGCCTCTCTCATGGAGCCAAAACTCTGGTGGTGACCCTCACTGGCTGCTGCCCTTGCTTTTGTGGCCCACGGTGCACAGTCAGTGTGGGCCTTCCACTGATTGTCATGTTCCCACTCTGGGAGCTTCTTCCCAGGGGTTCCACATGGAGGTGGCATCTCTGCCAGCACCCAGCCTTGTGAGGGGACCCAAAAGAGGTCCCTGTCCTCAGCAAAGGAGACTGCTCCTCAGGGACCCTCTGTGCACTTCTCCCAAGGATGTGTGACCTCAGAGCCGGGACCGAGCACAGTGAGAGGGCTTAGAGCCCTGCCTGCTGAGCCCCAAATGGCCACTGCTTGGGCCCAGGGAGCCATTCCAGAGCCTCAGCTCTACTCCTGCCACCCCCAATACCAGTGGCTCTTTCCAGCCACCTCTCAAGGAATATGACTGCCCAGCAGAAGAGCCAAGGGCAGCGGTTCTCAATCGGGGTGATAGTGTCCCCCAGGAGACAGTCGGCAGTGTTTGGAGACATTTTTGGTTCTCACAACTGGGGATGGGGGTGCCATTCTCATCTATGGGTACCAACCGCCGAGATGTGCTGCTTAACACCCTACAGTACATGGGGCAGTGCCCTACGAAACGCTGTCCAGCCCCGGACACCTGAGAAAGCTGGGATGTCTGGTCCTGCCTAGCAGGCATCTAACAGGAGCCCCAGATGCCCGCTATGCACAGACTTTAAATATTCCAATAGCTACATCGAGAAACCACACAAGGAAACATGAAATTATTTTTACCTTAGTCTTATTTAACCCAGTATGCCCCAGAACGCTATCATTTTAATGTATGATCACTATAAAATTGAGATATATTACGTTCTTTTTTTAGAGTGTGGTTTTGAAATCCAGTGTGTATCTTATGATTACGGCACATCTCAGTTTGGACACTGACTTTGCATCAGAAATACTTGGCTCTGTATTTAGATTTCATACGATACGTGGCTGAAAAAGTAGATTTGCACATCCAACTTATTTGAGCATCAGCATTTAGGTACAAATTAAGATTAATCAAAAGTAAACGCAAGTCTTGCGTCACAGGCCACATCTCCAGTGCTAGCGGTCACCCAGGACCAGGCTGCTGCGCTGGGCAACATGGGTCTGAACATCAGAAATCGAAAGTCTCAGCGTCTTCCTTAGGGAGGAAACACTGCCAAGTCTTCCTCCGACGAGTGGGCCGTGGATCTAGGGCCACTTGGGGCTTAAGGAAGGCTACATGGTAGAAGCTGGACATTCACATTCAGTCTTCACGGGCCATGGCCATGCCATCTTCTCTCGGGGACCTCCTGCCAACACTGCAGGTGACGAGCACTGTCTCCGAGGACACAGGGCCAGTCTGTAGTGGAGAGACACAGCGAAACCCTCCATGTGGGTGCCAGTGAGGGGCTCCCTGGGTGGGGGGTGTTTAGTGCACATGTGAAGGATCACTAGGAGGTGGCCAGGCAGACATGAGTGTGTGGGAGTAAGGGGAGAGGTATGACCCCAGCAGAGAGGGGAGTCTGAGCTTTTGCCACCAGGTCTGATGGTGTGGTACGTCCCACAAAGGTGAGTCCTTAGAGGACTCGAGGAGGCTGAGGGAGCAGATGGTGACAGGCTGCCGGATTCTGTTACGGGCTTTCTTTTCCCGCAGGCCCCTGGCCTAGTCTCTAGCTCTGATTTAGGCACTTGAGCTGCACTGGAAGGTCTCACGTTGCCAGCAGCCATCCATGCAACACTTCTTTCTACCAAGAGGGGGCAGTGTACTCTCAGAAAATGATAACCCATTCTTAGGGATGCACAGTCCAGGGGAGGTCCTGAGTTAGGCGAGACCTTTCAAAGATCAGTGGGTGTTTTCTGAGCTTCAGTGTCGCAGGACGCAGAGACTGTGGGGGCTCCTTGGGGGCAGGGGACAATCCGTCAGTTTGGTGGCCAGAGGAGAAGTAGGACCAGCTTCTCAGAGGAGATGATTCTGGAACTGAACTGACAGGAGAGGTTGCCCCCTCCCGACAGGGTCATAGGCCATGCCACTCGAGGTGAGGGGCAGAGCAGGGGGCAAAGAGGTGTGCCTCAGCCTGAGGGTCTGCTTACTGGCAGGGTCCCACATCCGGAAATGCAAAGGGCAGGGTGAGGTGAGCACGGGTCACAGAAGGCCCTGGTGCCACCCCAAGAGCTCCATCCTGGTGCAACAGGAGAATGCAACAGAATTCCCTTCAACACACACACACACACACACACACACACACACACACCTCGGTACTGTGAAACTTTCACAGCGCATCTAACTATTCAGACAAATTCGAGACCCCGCTCCCACTACACTGTTCCAGCTTTTTATCCACTTTCCCTCTGCATTTAAAATCATCGCTTTCTTATAGAAAACTCTGAGCACACAAAAGTAAAGACGCTTGTGTGACGATTCCCACAGACCTATTCTCCAGGTCAACAACCAACAACCGGCCAGGCTTCCTTCAGCTCTGACTCCCGCCACTCCTCCCCACCCTCAGCCACCTTGAATCAAACTACTGTCATATCATGTGGGTACATTTTTGTCTGTATGTCTAAAACCTAGGAACCCTAAAAAATAAAGCTGTGCTTGGATCACTATGATCACACAACTCGCCTCACTTCACCCCAAATCCAGGTGGGAATGAGCCCAGAATCAGATGAGCGTTGCAGGAAGGGAGCCTGAGGGAGCCTGGGAGGCGGGAGGGAGGGCACCGATCCAGGAGATCTGGGGGAGGGACTGAAGGAAAAGCCAGGGGAACTTGAGCTTGACTCTGGCAGAGCCAGGAAGGTAGGGGCTGTGGGAAACTTGGCAAGTGTGCTGCCATCCTAATTTATCCCTCACGAGGTCCCAGGAAGGAGCTTTCATCATCTGCCCGGCCACTGATGTGCAGCCAGCGGCTCAGAGTGATTGAACCGCTCACAGCCACGCAGCAAAAATCACAGAGCCAGGTCGCAGTTGGTTTTCCGATTCAAGTCTGCCTGCTCCCTAAGCCCGGGCTCCTGACCACAGAGCACAGCCTGGCGCATTCAGCCGCAGGGGTGCAGAAAGGGGAGCTCAGCCTGGGGGGAAGAGAGGAAAGGAAGGGCTGTTAGGCTGCAGCTCTGCCCAAACTTGGTGCCAGTCTGGATGTGAGGGGCTCCGGAGTCACCTCCCTGCCTTTCCTCATCTGATCCCACTGGAGGTGCCACCCACGCAGGCTGAGGGCAGGGACAGGCCCACCCTGGTGAGTGGGGCACCAGCAAAGTGGATGCCCTAGGAGGGTCTGCTGTGGAGGCCGGGCTTACACACCCACCACCAGGATGGGGTGCTGAACACACAGTCTAACTTTGGTGGGGCGACCCCTTCAAAGTGGGCTGGTCCGGCCGCTTGGGCTCCTTGGTGTAGTTCTTCCTTAGAGGGAATTCCTACTTCCTACCTATCCACTATCTCCCTTTGGGTCCCTCACAGGAGTTCCACATCTGCCCTTGGGCAGGCAGTGGGGCAGAAGGGGACCCTCCTTCTGATGTCCAGAGGCTTTAGGGGACTGACCCTGGCTCTCAGAGGGGGTAGATGGGATAGCTAAGTGGGGAATCTGGAGGCCTGGGTTCAGGTCCTCAACCTACCTATCGCTGTTTGAACTTCATTAAGTCACTTCATTTCTATGAATCCACACAACACTAACAGTTCCACCAACGCCTTGATCAAATGGAGTCCAATCTAAAAAGAAACCCCTAGACAACTAAACAGTGGGCCCATCCTCTGGTGGTCAGCGAAAAGGGACTAGAATTACCAAGTATCCAGACAGTGATTCCTTCCTGTGCCCCAGGAGACTGTGAATATTAGTCCCGCTGATTTGCTGTGTGGCGTTGGGTAAATGTCCTAACCTCTCTGGGTCTCATAAAAATAGAGACAGATGGTTCTCTCTGCGGTGGTATCAACTTCCTGGCAACAAGGAGAAGCTAAATGGGAAGAACTTTGAGATACTTGGAAGAAAAGCCATCCACAAACCTAAAATCATTAACAACATCCAACAAGCAAGCTCGCGACAGAGGCAGTCGGAGACTTGCAGTCCGGCGGGACCGCGGCCTGCACAGCACAAGGGCAGCCCCTCACTGCCTTTCCTCCGAGCTGGGGCTGAGCCGTGGACCTGGGGCTTTTCCTCTGCAAATCAACCACTAATTAGCTCCTCCGCAGCGTGCACAGGAAGTGCCAGGAGGGGGCAGGGTGGGCAGGGCCGCCTGCAGGGGCGGGCACCTGGTGGGCGGGGCCGGGCACACCCCGTTCTCCTGGTTCTCAGCGCCCACTTCAGCCCTGAACTGAGTGCCTGGGCCCTTTGCCTAGTCCACCCGTGGTTGCGCCTCCCGTCCTGCCTGCCCCTGAGTGCAGGAGCCCCGCGCAGAGCACACGGCACATTTGGGGACATGATTCCGCTGTCCTCCCCAAGCCAGGCCGGACAGGCCCCTCGGTAGCCAGCGCGGGGTCCCGGCCAGGTCTGGGCCCGGGGAACCACTGCCTCTTGGCTTCATCTTTCTTCCCCGCCGGCCTGCGGGGACTTTCCTCCGGCCCCGGCTGTGTTGCCTTCTCTTTTTAGACAACTGCTCTCATTCTGTCTTCCTCTCCTTGCACAGCCTATTTTTAACTTTCGGCCTTGGGGGAGGGGAGGAAGGTCGACCAGCGCGGTTCTCTCCTCCCTCCCTGTTCTTTGTTTCTCCTCTTTCCCGTCGTCCTCTGCGCTTGTCCTTGCCCTCCCCGGACCCCTCATGCCCTCCTGTCCTGCCTGCCTCTCTACCCTGCCGCTCTCATCCTCTCTGCCTCTGTCCTTGTCCCTCTCCCTTATCTCTCTGTTCCTCTGCTGAGGTCCCTCCCACGCCCATCTGTCCAGAGGGTCTCCGGCTGCCCTCAGGGGGGCTGTATTGTTCTGCGTGCCCGCTTTCGCCCCAATTCTTTGGGGGCAGCAGCCCAGTCATTTCTTGGTGTCCGTGACACCAGCGAAAGGTCCTCCCACAGTGCTAGACAGGCATTTGAGGGTGCCTCTGCCCTGTTCCTTCCTTTAGCTCTGGGTGTTGGCAGTGACAGGGCCAGCTATGGGGCTGCCTGCTCAGTGCCCTTCTGCCTTTGGGAATCTCCCCTGACCCCTGCCCCACAACCCCACCCCAAACTGGGTTCAGTCTCTGCTGTTCAATAGGGCCAACCCAGCCCCTAGCTTTGGGGATATGCTTGTGGCCAGGCCTGGGCAGAGTGAGCTCCACCTAGGTTTGGGCTGGATTAAAAGCATCTTTGTTCTGGGTTGGAAGGAACCAACCTTTCCTTTCAGAGCTGCCGGGGCATCTTGGCTACTGGAGTGGGGTCGGGTGGGGAGGTCGTTTGAGGGAGAGGTCAAGGTCAGAGTCAAGAGGGAAGAAACTAAACTTAGCCATAGAAGGAGGTTCCAACACCTCACCTGCGTACCTGGCCCCAGCTGTTCCTGATCTTGACATTTAGTTATATGAACTGATATTTTTTCTCTTATGCCACTGAAGTTGTTATTTGACACTAGTTAGACTGCGTCTGCCCTGCCAGGGATCAATTGGGTTTGCCTTCCCAGTCCAGTCTCTCCACCTCACTCCCTACCCTGTCCTATGACTCCTCTTTCCTATAGCTGAGAACCTCCCAACCCCAGCCCTGAATGTGCCCCTGAACTTCAGGTCTGTACCACTAGTTGCGCCAGACACTCTTGCTGGAAGACCTTGTGGAGACACTCAAAATCCACGTTCCAAACTAAATGCATCCTCTATTCTTCATCTTCCTGAGTTTTCCGTGGTGGGGAACAATGCTTTTTCTTATCACTTCCAACCATTCATGCATTCATGCATCCATCTTCTCCTTTTTTCCGTAACAGCAATGATGCTAAGAATAGCCATTGTTTATGGAGGGCTTGCTTCATCTTAGGTACGTTCCTGATCAGTTGTGCAGAGTAACTCACTTAGTCCTCCAAACAAACCTATGCAATAGGGGGCAGAGGCCCAGCGAGGTGAAGTAATTCTGTAATGTGAAGAGCCAGGTTTTCTTGCTGCTCAGAGACCTGGAAGTTGTCCTCCTGGTCCTCCTGGTCCACACTTGCTGGCCCATCTGTTGTCTGACTGTCTGCCTCCAAAGCCCCTCTCAGACTGGCCCAATTCTCTCAGGTTTTTCTGAGGCTACAGCAGTGGCCACTAGTCTCCAGTGTCCTGCACCCCTATGTTGTTCATCCAGGTGCTACCTTGGTAGGTAACCCTCTCAGAGAGCCCATTGTGTGGGTGGCAGATGACCCTGTTGGGAACATGACATACCTGGTCTTTTGCCACCATAGCCCAGAGCTCAGCTCAGCAGCCAGCTCAGACCAGGCATTTAGCAAATGCTGTGGAATGACAAGGGGCAGGGAAACAGCTTGGAACCGCCCAGGGATCCTGAGGACATTGGAGCTGGCCAGTGGCTTTTGGGAGGAGATGTCCCCTGGTACCCTGAATGCTTCCAGTCCTGGGGTGCTCATTCCCTAAGTTGACTTCATGCTGGGGAGACTCCAGAAGTCTTGGCAGAAGTCCCTGCTCACAGTGAGCCACAGTGGAATGTCCGAGGGTCTCTGCTCAGCTAAAGACCTCATCTACTGCCCCCAGACAAGATGGCTGAATCCCTCCACCCCCTCCTGCTCTGGTGATGCACAGACAGAGAATATCTGGAGCTGGGGAGAACGGTGAGTGTGTGTGGGGGCTCTCTGTGGCTTCATCTCTCCCCCTAGGTGGTTCCCCTATGGAGAGTGGCATTTGCAGAGGCACCGCTGGAAGCTGAGGGGGGGATCTGGGGATGATCAGATACTTGGAACCCACCTAGTAGTCTGGCAGGACCAGTCGTCCCTCTGGATCTGCAGGGGACACACCTGAGGCAGGGTAGGGCTGGGAGGCCATGGCTACTCTGTGGCCACGCTGTCCTGACTCCAGAGCTGGCGACACTGACTTTGTGCCTGGGGAGCAGTGGGCGTGCAGAGCAGAGCTGGGCTCCTGGGGAGGGGCTGAGGTGGGCAGAGGGGTGCACATTGCCCTGCATGCTCTGTAAGGCATGAAGTATACACCAGTGTCCCAGGAGGACCCTGACAGGCCAGTGTGGCACCATGGGGGCACACGCAGACCTCTCTTCCAGAGGGACATGGCCGGATGTCTGTGCCTGCTGTGTACCTGCAGAGGCAACTGCAGCGTTCACCTCTGCTCTGCCTCCCCCTGGCTGCCCTGGCCTGTGGCTGAGCTGAGGGCTCCGGACTCCCCTAGCATCCTGTCTTTGCTCGGGTGCCTCTTCTGCCCGGCTGATCTCAGCCAGGGCTCACTCAGGGCTTGGCTGCCTCTGAGGCTGGTCCTCTCCACCATCCCTTTCCGGTCCCATTTTTGAGCTGGTGTCAAATGGCATCTGCATTTGTCAAATGATCTGCAAGTTCCCCCTGTTTTCTCCTTCAGCTTTCGTAGGATTATCTTGGAGGACTCCACGTGACCCCCTGAGGGGCCTGAGGAGGGAGCAGTCCTGTGGTGATCTGAGCAATAGCAGGTGAGGTGGAAGACACTGCCCAGAGAAAGTCAGAGCCATCCAGGACACCTCAGAGTCCAGTCTTTGGGGCCTCTTGAGCACAAGTGCTTGGAAGGCTTTGGCCCTGTATTCAGCTCTGGGGTTTGATGCATCCTCACTTATGGCCTTTGGGGTCCTTGTTGGTATGTGTGTTTGAGTTTAGAGTTTGCTTAGGATTCCTGAGGGCCAAAGTTCTATCTGGTTGACCTGGGTTACAAACCCCTAGTCTCTGTGGGGCAGCAGGGAGCCAGGGCAGGAGGCCTCTGGACACTCCCTGGCCCCAACCTTTCTGCTTATAAGGAGGCTCGGAATGTCTTTCCTGAAGAAGGCCTGGAGCAAATGGGCTGGGACCGTGGCTTGTCCCCTGGCTGGTTGACTCCCTGTGGCCTCCAGGGGCCATGTGAGGGCCAGATCACATCCAGGGGAGGGCATGAAATGGCCTTGCCAACCCCCGACCTGCCCTCAGGCACTGTTGGAGCCCTCCAGCTCTGCTCAGCCACCCCTTCCAGCTCCGTGGACCCTCCCTAGTCCATGGAGCCTTGAACCTTTCCTCTCCCACTGCCCTCTTGAAGGGTCTGTCCCTCTGGCCAGAGGCACAGGACTCGTCTCTGCCAGGCGTCACCCATGTCAGCCCAGTGAACTGGCTCCAGCTGCTCAACATGAAGCACAACTTCTAGTGTGGCACTTGGCAGAGCCGGCCTGGAGCAGTGGTCTCTGTTTCCTGAGTGTCCCTCAGAATGAGCCCGCGTGCACCTTGAGGGCCGGTGGGTGCAGCTCCCTTGCAGCTCCAGCCTACAAACTCTCTAACCTTGAAAGGAGGAGAGAAGAAAAGCGCTCAGGCTTCGGAGGCAGACAGATCTGGGTTTGCAGCACAGCCTGGCCTGTGCGGTTGCTCATGTCTCTGTGCCTCAGTTTCCTAGGGGGTTCCATGGTAGAATTAAAGCCCACTTTGGAAATAGGAGAAGGACTGAGAACAGGGTGTGGCAAGCCTGGGACAGCAGCAGCTGCTCTCCTCTCTTCCCTTGTCCTCTCCCCTCCTCAGGTGTACCTCAGGGGTCAGTGCCTCAAGATACTTAACATCCAGATATAATCCCAGTGCTCTGGAAGGCTGAGGCAGGAGGATTACAAATGTGAACCAAGCCTGGGCAATTTAGTGACTTAGCGAGACTGTGTCACCATAAAAAAGGGCTGGGGATGTAGCTCAGTAGGAAGGCCCTGGGTCCAACCCCAGCCCCCCACAGGATAACAAAACAGCAACAAAAACAACACCCAGCCTTGGAATGCAAGGAAGTGGTGGAGGAGGCTGTCTGGGGATACAGGGGAAACAACACTTGCTTTCCAATGAGAAACTGCAGGGTGCGGGCCATGGAGAGAGAAGGAAGGGGCAGAGAAAGGCCCAGAGGAGCGAGGCTGAAAGAGAGGGGGTCAGAGATCCAAGAAAAGAACCAGGGGACCACGGAGCTGGACGAGAAGGAGGCAGAAAGATGGAGCGAGATTCAGACAGTTTAGAGAGGCAGACTCAAGAAAAAGGAGCAAAAATTCAGAAAGTGGAGAGAGCAAGAAGAGAGCGAGACAGCGATGACCCCAGGCCCCAGTGTGTGGCCGGCTCCCAGTTCCCCGACGGAGCCTCTCCAATGGAGCCTCTCCGCTCTGCAGGCGGGGACTTCCTTTGGGTTAGGACCTTCCCAGGATGTTACTTTCCTGGTCGAAGGCCTCATCTGCCTGTGACACCCTGAGTGCTGACCCAGAGTCCTGTGGCCCAAGGTCAGCAGCTGAAGTCCAGGCCTTGCATACAGAAGCCAGTGCTGAGCGCTGCCTGTCTGTACAGGCCTAGCACCCTGCACCATCCCGGGCTGCTCTATGTTTGGTTTCTGCCGTGGGCGTCTCTCCCTGTGTGCTGCCCTGGACCATGGCTGTGCTGGCCAGACACAGCATAAATGTCCACGCAACTGAGCTTCTGCGGATGGCTTATGCCGAGCACCCACTCCACGACTCAGAGAACAGGCAGCGACGTCATTTTAACAAGGCTGCAAATTTCTGTGTCACCCAGGAGGGCGACAGCCGTGGCCTGTGGCACTTTACTCAATTCCAGACCCCTCAGGGGCCTCCCCAGGCTGCAACATGTGACACAGAGGCCACATGCTGCAGCTCACCCGATGGGGCCTGGGGAGGAATGAAACTGGCATTGAGGTTTGGTCTCCGCCCTCCGCCGCACCCTCCCTTTCTCCCTGCCTCCTACTCTCCTGATTGTCTTCCCTTTCTGGCTGTGGATTCCACTGTCCTTGACTGTGCCACTTTTCCTCTCTAGATCTCTGCTCACCCAGACACCTTCTCCTTTCCTCTCAACTACCCAGATGCTCCCTTCAAGGCCCAGGCCAAGATGTCTGCTTCCAGAAATCCTTTTATGGTTGTCCAACTAACCTTTTAGGCCTCCTAGGGATGGTGGAGCCCAGTTGACCAGGCTGCTGGCCAGGCTGGTGGCTGTCTCTGGAGCACCTGATAGGTTCTGTATTGACCCTGATTGGAAACTGATTGGTGATGTCTGCCAGGAAGAAACTTATGATTGATTAGTGATGTCTGCAGAGTCTTCGTGTTTTCCACTCCTTTTTTCACCCTCTGCCTGCTCAGCAGAGACAACCCCAAAGACAGGCAGTTGGTCTCACGCTTCCTGTGTCCCTCTTCATGCTAGGGACACATGAAGACTCAACAAACTGGAGTCACATGGAGGGGCAGAGAGTAGAAGGAGGGGCCTGGGGTGGGAGCAGGGATGGGGAGGAGTTGTTTCCTCACAATCCCACAGGGAGAAAGTGGCAGGAAGAATCTGCAGGGGACCCAGATGGCAGTGCTACTGCCCTGTCTCACAAGGAGTCTTGTAGCCCAAGTGGGCAGGGTCCAGCCTGGCAGCAGTGTGCCTTGGCTGCCTCCCATATCCCTGACCCCTAAAACAGCCTTCTTTTCCATCTGAGGCTCTGCGAGTGTCGTCCATGCATTTTCTCCCCACATGCAGGATCCACACCTGTCATGAATCCCACCCTAGGGATGGGAAATGGGTGGAGTTCACGGCCATCCGGCAGGTTGCTGATGGTTGGAGCTGCACTGACCCTAAACCTGACTGACCTTTGTCCCTGGCTCGGTCCTAACGTGATGCCCAACTGGAGAGTTACTCATGGCACTGGATTCTGAGCCCCTTTCATCCAGATGGGGAAAATGAGGCTCAGAGCAGGTCAAGGGCTAGTGCCAGGCCTTAAGCTGCTCCTGGTGGACCAGATTCCTGACAGCCAGGTCCTCAAAGAGTCTATCAGGGAGGAAGAGCCAGGGCTGCTTGCTAGGGCTCTTGCTGGGACCAAAAGCACTGGGGAAAACAAAACAAAAAACAACAAAAACAGCAAGGCAGGACCCTCTGGTAAGGACCTTGGGCCAGCCTGGCACTAATACACGCTTTTCTTCCCCTCCAAGTGGGTTGCTTTGGATCTCACGCATCCTGTGTAAGGAAAACAAGACTCACGTGCAAGGGAGGCCATGCAGCATAAAGGCCACCACACAGATGGTGATACCCTGGGCCACCTGCCCTTCAGACCCCCAACTGCCTCTGTTGCAATGTGATCAAGGCATCTCTGCAGTTAAGTTTCCACTATGATGTAAATGACTGATAGCAGAGCTATTCCCACAGCCAAGCTGGGGCAGGAGAGGCGGAACACCTGAAAGAGGGACTAGGACGCTGGAGGGCCGTGGTGTGGGCCAAAGAGGGGCCTGGGGAGCCAAACATACAATCAGCCCCTCCAGGTTGCCTCCCGTTCCTCCTCCTCCTGCCTCCCCCCCCCCCCTCGGCCTCGATGCCTCTCATCCTCCTGCTTTGCCGCAGCTGTTAATTCAGTCCTTCCTCAATGTGGTGCATCGTAAAGTGCTGGCCCTGGGCCAGGGCTGCATTGGTGGTTTATTGATTTAATTAAGCAGGGGCTGTACGCAGTGCCCCCCTGCTCAGTGGAAGGCCATGTAGAGGTTGGGCTGGGCATTTGCAGGGCATCTGGCTGGCATTAAAGGTCTAAGCAGGTCACTGACAAGGGCAGCCTATTTAGGGCTGTGTGATTCCTGTGGTCTTTGTCCCTCTGTCCCTCTTGGATCCTAGCAGAAGAGCCATCAAGGGCAGTAGTGAGAATTTAATCAGTGCTTGGCACCTCTGCGATGAAGGCAGGGCCTGTGGAGATGGGTGGAGGGGCCCAGGAGCCCTGGCCCTTGGGTTGTCCCTGCCCCTGTCCCTACCCTGGATCTGTGCTCAGAAGGGTCCTTCCAGGAGCTCCCCGAGACCCGTGATCTGTCCTCAGTGATGGAGTCTCGGTTCTGGAGTGCTGTGCTCTCCAGATGCCATTGTGGGTAGCGCAGGCTTGCTGCATCTGAAAGGAGGCAGGAGTGACTTTAGGTGACCTCCACACTCCTCGCCCACTCTCAGATGGGTCAACTCTGGCCTAGGAGGCAGAGGCTGTGCTGCTGTCCTGTCCAGTCCCAGGGGCTGTGGCCCACGCTCTCCCCGCTCTCTGGGCTTCTGCCTTCCTGGGCGTGAACACGAGGTCATCTCAGACCCTCACAGCTGCCTCCACCTTTGCCCTCGTGACAGGGAGAGGTGTGAAAGGAGGGGCTGGGCTGGACTCCCCTCCCTTTGTTTTACACTTGTAGCCACCTGTACCAGGGTGGGCAAAATCAGCTTGCTCGCTGGGCCTGGGCTGGGGACCAAGCGAGCCTTGAGGGCCAGGAGAGCAGGCAGGAGGTGATGGTGGCAGGGACCCGGCCCATGAGTCTTGTGATAGCATCATTTGTCTCCAGAGTTCACAGCTGCAGCCGAGCATCTGCCCTGTCTCCCACCTCGGCCTCCCACGCCCGCACTGCCCTCTCTGCACGCTCCCCCCACATATCTCTTTTCCCCTGCCCTGCGCTGTCAATTTTCACTTTTCTCAGTCTCTCTCTGTATCTTTGCTTTCTTCTTAGGGTCTCTCAGCACTGGCTATCTGGGTCTGTCCTCTGGATAGTGAACCCTTGGTGTGATGTGACCCTTCACAGTGTCAGGTACTAACTTGCATGCAGCCTGAGGCAGCCCTTCCTGACCGCTGAGACATGCTCCATATTCCCTGCAGTTAATGCACGGCTCTCTGACCTCAGTTTGCTCATCTGTGAAATAGGGTGAAGCAGGCCTCCTTCATGGGCTCTGCAGGAAGACACCAGGGGCCCAGCTGTCCCTGTGGAACCCGCAGGGGGCAAGGAGCTCAGCCTCTCCACCCAGGCTGGGAAGGAGGTGCAAGGTTACTGTTCTAGAGGATCCTTGGGGTAAAGGAATGCTTCCGTGCCCAGGGCTCCCAACCTCGACCTGCTCCCTTCTGCTGGAATCCCCCAAGGGCCTGTCTTCCTCCTGCAACACAGCTGGCCACACTCACACCTGGCACCTGTTTTCTTTGGATTTGCTACTCATGCTCACCTTTTGCAGGTTGCAAAAGTATCCTGACTGTTTCCTGTCTCTCACGGCCTCTCCACACCAGTCTCTTCTGTCATTGGGGGGGATTTTGGTGTATGGTGCTCAGACCTGAAGTGCAGGGCTTGAAAGATGTTTCCATGCATGGAATCTGTGCAGAGGCCCTGATGGACCAAGTTACGGAACAACCTCTGCAGCCCAGGAAATTCCCTGTGCCTTTCCAGCCAATTATTTTCCCAGAAGAAGCTACTAGTCAGAAACAAACCCAGAATTAGCATCATCTATCCCTGGGTTTCATACACATGGAGCCACTGGGCACATACTCACTCCTGTCTGCCTTTTTTCCTTCAGTGTCATCCATGAGAACCATCCTTATGGTTGCTTGTATCTGAATGTTATTCTTTTTCTTTGCCGTGTAGTATTTCACTGAATAAATGGACCATTATTTTATTTATCCACTATATAGCAGACAGACACTGGCGTTCTTTCAGTCTGTGGCTACTATAAATAAAGTTTCAGTGACCATTTTTTTCAGTGACCATTTTTTAACGTGTCCTTTGGTAGTTATTGTTTTCTTTCCTTTTGGGTCATTGTGGAGGCATGTGCTTAGCATCAATAAATATTACCAAACAGTTTCTGAAGTGTTTAGGCTAATTAACACTCCCACCAGCAATATATGAGAGTTCTGGTGGCTCCTTGTTCTTGCCAACACTTGGCGATATCATTCCTTTTCAATTTTAGCATCCTCAGTGGGAGTATCATGGTATCTCATTGTGGTTTTAATTTGCATTTCCCTCATCATCGATGTGTTGGGAACATTTTGTCTACTGATTAGGCAGCTGGATATGAGTTTGTGTAGAGTGTTCAGATTGGGCTGGAGGTTTTAAAATTGGATTGCCTGATTTCTTTTCTTGGGGTTTCTTCTCTCTCCTTCTTTTACATATTCTGGATTTGAGTCACTTCCTGGCTAGGTGCATAGGAAGTGTGCTTTTCTAGTTTCATCTCCCACTTTCCCACTCTCTCCAAACTGTTCACCCTTCCTAAGGGCTGCCTGGGCCCATGGCATGGTGCCCTCCCCCAGGTGGGACCTCCCCTCCTCCCCACGTCACTGAGGCTTACATTTCAAGACCCGCATCGAAGTCCACACCCCGAGTCGGCCTTCCCGCCCATTCCCACGCGCTTGACACTCCCTGCATTTTGTACACAGTGGTGCTTGTGGCCTGTGGGACTTGATAACACCATGCTGGGGGCATCTTGGAGGATTTGGTGTGCACCTCTGGGGCAGGGACATCCTTTCCTGTCACCTCTCTTGTGTGCCTCTCTTGATGTCAGTCCTCTGTCCCCTGTTCTGGTGGGTCTTCAATGTGGGGATGTGAGGTGTGGCCCAGTTTCCCCGGGGCACGCTGAGCTTCTACCTCCTGACAGTGTGACCCTTTCGCCCCTCCTGGATGCCCATGGGGGAGAAGAGCTGGGGATGGGGACCCGGGTGGCCCGTCAGGAAGAGAACACTCATTTCTGGGACGTCCTGCGTGCTGACCAGCTTCCAGGATGCTGTGGGCTGTCACATAAACCCCTCAGCTTCCATGCCTCAGTTTCCTCCTCTGTGAAATAGAGGAAGGATCTTCCCTTGCCTACTTCCCATTGGACAATTATAAGTGTGAAAGAGGTCAGAGAGCAGGGCATGCCCAAGGGCGGGGAGCTGTTCTTGTCCTCCGGAGGCCTGTCAGGCGCCCCTGCCCCATGCAGTCCTGTCACCCTGGGGCAGAGGGGCGCTGCAGAGAGATGTTGAGTGTGTACAGATGGGGCACAGACACGGACCAGTGGGGGAACCTGTTCAGCAAGGTAGTAGCTAAATGTTTTTTTCTGAATGCTCAAAATATTTCACAACTAAAAGTTTTTTCCTTTGTTGAAACCTACTTGACAAATAAAAATTACATAAACGATAGTGTCTTCAGCTGCGCTGTTGTGGTGGCCTTGACGTGCCGGTAGAAACCATTTACCTTTCCTAGTCATCTCCACTCGGGGAAGAGTCAGACGCAGCCCAGGGCCAGCCCTGGTGACCAAGGACACACTGCAATGCTTTCTTACAGAGTAGTCATTGATTTTTGATTGTATTTTGCAAAGACATGAAAGAGGACTTCCACAACTGCTTCAGAAAGTGGCAAAACCAATGTGATGTGTGCTCAAAGCAAAGGGACCATTCTGGGGAGATTAATGGCAAGGTGTTTTTTACTGTAATACTTTTAAAAAGTTAAATATTCACCATGTAGTTTGATTACTGCTTGTTCACCCTGCCAAATGGTGACCACGATCAAGCTAATTAATATATCCATCAGCTCTCATAGCCCTCGTTCCTTTTTGGGGTGAGAACACTGAAGCTACACTCTCCAGCGACAGAGGACTGTGTATACACAGCACCTTATTCTTGGCTGTGGTCACTGTGCTAAGCAGCGCATCCCTAGAAGTGACTCAGTGTCTCAATCTATTTTAAAATAAGAACGGACACTCTGGGAGCTTGTGGGGAGCCCGTCCCGCTGTCATTCAGACAGGCAGACGGAGGGAGCTGAGCCTGTGCAGGACACTGGGACCTGGAACCTGGCTCCTGGTCCCCGTGGGAATTAACTTGGCAGACGCCCTTGGACGCCAGCTGGCTGAGGACAGGTATGTGAGGGCTGAGGGGTGACCGAGCACCTGGGGCTCCCCCTGAGGAGGAAGTGTCAGAGCAAGCTTGGGAGACCACTGAGGTCAGAGGGGGCACCCAAGGGTTGAGCCCTCCAGTGTCACCTTGCACCGAGGGCAGAGTGAGACCCAGAGGCGCAAGGGACTCGGTCAAAGGCATGTGGAAAAGTCTGGGGCTGATCTCTCTGCTGAACTCATCTCCCACTTGCGCCATCCATGCCAGGGGCCAGGAGGCTGCTCCTGTCTCCGCTTGGGTTTCAGGAGCCTGAAGCTATCTGTCCCACAATCCTCCATGCGTGGGGTGACCTCTGGGTCTTAGACCTGCAACCCAAACCCGGAGGTCTGCGGCATTCCCAGAGTACCCCAGGGGGCACTGAGGGGGCAGCAGGGCCTGCTGGGGAGTCAGCTATGCTCGTCTCTTCCCAGCTCTGGGCTCAGGGACTCAGGCTGGCAGCCTGAGGCTGGCAGGCTGGCAGGAAGTCAGCTGCAGATGCCACCAGTCAGAGCCCACCCCCAGGGCAGCGCCATATCATGTCTTACTCACGGTGCTCTGTTGAGTTTGCAATAGGAGGGCTCTTTTCCTTTGAAAAATCATTGTCTTGCATTGATTTATTTACTTCAGTCAATCCTGGGTGCACCAAGGAAACCTCCGCGTTGTGGTTTAATGGACTAACCGGTGTGTTTTGGATTGACCTCTGGTTCTTGCTATGCTGGACTTGCAAGTGTTCCACATAACCCAAGTAGTCTAGGATGCCTGGTCCTGGCGTGAGCCCGGCCCCATGTGTGCGCTCTGTATTACAGGATGAGTTCCAGGCCAACCCAGCCATGTGTCCTGAGATAACTGGTGCACTGGGACTTGGTACTAGGTCTGTGCGTCCTAGGGACTTGTTCCATGCTTGGTGGGAAAGAGAGCCTCAGATTTCCTTCTGATAAACAGAACCAACCAGAAGCTACCAAAGGCTGTGGGAGGTCCAGGGCCATCTCCTCCTGGGTTCACGGGTGGCAAGGTGGGGCCGTGGGCGATGAACAATGGGACCACTGTGGGTTCAGAGGGAGCAAAGGAGAGCTTCTGGCCCTTCCTGCTTCTCCCTCCAGAGGACTCGAGGATCTCCTCAAAGTGCAGGCTCCACCAGCCCTGGGAAGCTCATGTCTGCCAGGCACCCGTCCGCCGTGGGATGGAGGATCTTCTGTCCAGTTAGCAGCTAAGGCAGCTGAGGCTCAGAGCCTGGACAGAACCCTGAGTCCCCAGCTTGGAAGCCAAGATTTTCTAAACTGTCACCTCCCAAGTGTTCTCTCCCGGCTCTGTCTATCCCCATGGGTCTTCCTGGGGGCACCAAGGCAAGAGCTGTGCACCCTCAGTGCTCCCGGCCCTAATCGCTTCCTCTGCCCTCACTGGGTCCCTGCTCTCCTGTGGTCTACTGGGCCTGCTGGGCTGGGCCAGATGCAGGGACGATGGCTTCACTTCCCTGTCCCCACTGCAGAGCCCAAGGGTTCATCACAGTGCTGTCTATGCTCTGAGCTTGGGATACTCCTCAGCTGTCTTCCACATCTGGCGTCATTGTCCTCTCCTGTTCCCCCACCACTCCCAACAGTCAGACCCTGTCCATTCTGTTTGTCCATCAGTACCTGGTGCATCAGTACCAGGCACATACAGCCCCTGTCGTCTAACTTTCCACTGCTGAGCCCTCTCAAGACTCGGCCCCCATCTCCTCCTCCAGGAAGCTGTCCCTGATTGTCCCATGGACTTGGAAGGTGGCCTGGGAATGCTCAGGGACTCTGACCCCTCTGTTCCCTTGGAGCCCTATGACGAACCCAAATCATGTCCTGCAGGTATAGAGCAGCCCATGTGAGAGGCTGGCCCTGTCCTGGCCAGCATGGCAGCCAAGGCCCTCGGATACACACCCTGCCCGTGGAAGGCCAGCTCTGTCATCAAACTATGCCAGTGACTCTTTTGTGTGGTCAGGGCTGCGGGGTCTCCACACCTGACCCTGGGCAGGAAGACCCTCAGAGGCCCTGGTGCACCCCTCCGATCATGGCACCCCTCCTATCAGGGTCCTCTTTCTCCCCCTTGTGCCTCCTGCTACAATGCCCTCTCTGAGTCTCTCCTACCCTCCTTTCTTCCAGGCAGTGCAGTCACCTTCCAGCGCTTACGCTGCCTGCTCACCCCTTATGGAAGGTGTGTGCCCTCCAGCTGCAGGGCTCGCCCTGCTACTCCTTTTCCTGACTCCTGTGTCTCCTTTGTCCCCCTTTTGGCTGAATCTCCATCTTTGTGCAGTAATGAATTGCAGCATCCGCTGTCTGGTATCAACCTCCCGAACCCCTGTCCTGTCCCCAGAGAACGCTGTGGCAGGGAAGGCCCTGCCCGTCCTGGAATGAATGAACAAGAAGAAAGAGTGACAGCCAGGGTGGAAGCAGGGAGGCCTGGGGTTTGGCCCAGGTGAATGAGGGTGGGCACAGGAGCTCAGCTTGTCCCTGGCTTGTCCCCAGTGGTGAATGTCAATGGGTGGCCTCTGTTGACCAGGGCGTCATGAGGACGGTGGTAAGGGGTGGTCACACTCCGGGGTTGTATGGAAGACAATGCCAGAAGGCTTCGTGGGCTCTCAGATCATCTGTGAAGGAACAAGACAGAGTTTTGGCTTGAACACCTGGAAAGACAGTCTTCTTTTCTGTTAAGCAAGGGGAACACCCTAACCTTACAGAACAAGGTTTTGTTGCGCTAGCTGACTTGGGGACACACCTGCTGTTCCGACTCTGGCCACTAGGTGGCAGTCGGCGTCCGGCTGCCCCGCCCGCCGGCCCGCAGCCCTGGGACTGGGCCAGAGCAACTTTGCAGTGCTGGTGGGAACCAGGCTCAGGTCTGCTCGATCCCAGCGGGACCTTTTCTGCGCGGGATCTTTTCTTTTTACCCTCCCACCTGCTCGTGTATACTTAGAGGCTCCAGGGTCTTCAAGGCCGTTGGGGGGCGCAAGCATGATAGTCATCTATCTAGAGGTTTCTCTCTGGGCATCTCTGTGTGTGAGACGCCGGGACACAGTGCATGGAGTTTCCAGATGCAGCAAATAAGCATGGCATTGTCACGCTGCGGGACACAGTTACACTAAAATTATTCATCATGAACCTGAAGTTCGCGTTTATCCAGCAACCCTGTCCCTGGGGCGCTGGTCCTCATGTGCCACCAGGCCAGTCAATCAGACCCTCCCCTGCACGGAGCCCAGGCGCCAGCCCAGACTCTTGGCCTCAGCTCATGGGCACCTCCCCTGGTGCCTGAGCGCCTGTCCTTCTGTCTACTTCCCCAAGGACAGGGGCAGAGCCCATGCCACTGTCCTCACCTTCTGGGCCCAGCCCACCATTCCATCAGGGGCCTCTGGGGGATCCTGGCTGCTCGGGAGCAGTGTCCTGTGCCTGCGTCCCCCAAGGCCCTCTGGCCACATGTAAGACACTTTACTTACTTTCTCTGCTGGACCACTGGTGCCCAGAGGGCTGGGCTGGCTCTGAGTCCCCTAGGGCAGTGGCTGTGGACCTTACTAGGATCAGGCAAGCAGTGGCAAGAGAGGAAGGCAGGGAGGGAAACCCGAGGCTTGGCAGGGGAGGTCGGTGTTGTGGGTGGGGGTCAAGGCCCCAGGCAGGGCAGAGGAGAGGACTTTAACCACGTGGAGACACTGTCCAAATCTCTCCCCGCCCTCAGAAAGTGAGCAGAGGACCAGAAGTGTCTGGGACACTTCCTGGAGCCCATGTAGCCTCACCCCTCATGGATCCCAGAGAGGGAAGGTGAACAACCCAAAGCCGCACAGCATCTGAGCTTTTCCTGGGCATCTCTAAGCTCTGAGCTGCCTCTGGCGCTCGTGCTCCCTGAGGTCCTGTCCCTAGCAGGCCCTAAGGCAGGCCAGTGAAGGAGTCTTAGGTCCTGAGGACAGGCTGCACCTGCTGTCTGCCAGGGCAAAGATCCGCAAGGCAGGTGAGTTAGTTTAAAGGACCTGCAGTCTCTTTATCACCTTGATGGCCACAGTGGATTTTGTTTCAGGGAGTATCTGTGAGACTTTAATTAAATCAGGAACTCGGGGGCCCAGTCAGCCTCCTGGCTGCTTATCAGCTTCTTAAGGCCGTGATTCATTACCCAGGATTATTTTTTTTCATCCCTGAAATAATCTTTAAAGGCCTTCTATCAGGGAGATTAAAGCAGTAAGTCATACACACCCACGTGGATGCTTCGTTTTCCCTGCACGTGGGCCGTGCAGAGCCACCCAGAGGCTGGGCCAGGGGTGCTGCCGGGCCTCCTGGCAGCTGCCCCTCCTCCCCCGCTGGAGTCCAGTTGGTGGGGCCCCTGGCTGGGCAGAAGTTGGGTTAGCGTGGTGGGCGCTGGGCAGCTTGGGGAGGAAGCCTTGCACTATGGTTTGTCTTCTCTTTGGTTGGATCACAGCCGTGGCCCCTTCCCTGGCTTCTCTGGGCCGCTCCCTTGTCTGGTGCTGGCAGAGCAGGACAAATAGATGCCTTGCAGGGATCCAGACAGGTGAGCGACAACACCACTCTTCTTCCTGGCTCTGAAGTCAGAGAAGCGAGGCTTTCTTTTCCGATGGAGCCAAGGTTGCTCTCGGGGTTTTGGGCTCTGAGCTCCTCCTGACTGTCCCTTGGGCCAGCTTCCTGCAGGGCACAGTGGGTGCTCTGAGTCCAGGTCCCTAGGCCTTTGAAGATGAATGAAGCCCCCGGTCCAGCCTCTGATAGGGACAAGGGAAACCAGCATTGAAGGGAGAAAAGGGGGGGGGCTCCCCGGAAGAGGAGGTGTAGGCACTCAGCTCTGGAGCCCCAGCTGCCCTTCTTGTCTCCAGAGGGGACAAAGTGGATCCCAGACCCGAGGCTTCAGTGCCTGCCTTGCCCCTTTTGATGTAACATATGAGGTTCTGGGGCCCAGTCCTTCAAGCAGTGGGAGCCCTGTGCCCACTGCCAAATTCATTCAGCCACCAGTCACAGTGCAGGCACTCATGCCTTGGAACTGTCAATGTGTTTGTCACTTCAAGTCACTATTGCTGGCAGGGCAGCACATCTCCTGGGATTGTGGCTGCTGTGCACCTGGAGTTGGGCAGGTGTGCAGCTGGGGAGGTCCCCTGGGATGGTGAGTCCACCTGGGGACTCAGGACCCTGCTGTTCTTTCCAGATTAGGGTCAGGAGCGGGCCTGGCACCTATGTGTGTGCGCGGATCTGGAAAGGCAGTGTGTGTGTGCGTGTGTGTGTGTGTGTGTGTGTGCGCGCGTGTGCATGTGTGTGTGCATGTGTGTGTGTGTAGATGCAATCCCAGGCATGGTTGCAGATAGACAGAGATGAGGTGAGGAAAGCCAGGGAATAAGGCCTGGGGTCAGACTCAGCCCTCTGCCCCACCCAGGGGACCATGTCTGATCCTCTGCGGGGCACCTTTTTCTGCTCTCACCCCCCTCCCTAGCTTCCTTCTACCCTGGAGAGCCTGGAGACATCTGCCTGACTCAACCTCCATCCTCCTCCCCGCCAAGCTCAGGGCCTTGGGCAGAACCTTTCGCTGGAGCTGATTCTGCTTGGTGACTTAGGAACTTGGTGACTTAGGCTCCCTTTGGGCTGGGCTGTGGGACCTCCCACCTAGCATGGATCGCACTATGACAAATGATGGTAGAAGAATAAGGGAGCTGAAGGAGGGTGCCGGCCTCACTGAAGGACCTCAGCAGTCCTGGCTCCCACTGGAACGGAACACAGGGATTCTGAGAGGCTGCTTCAGGTCCGCGGTGACCCGGTGTGGCCTGACCCGGGGAGAGATGCATCCCCCAGCTCCCTTCCGCACAAGCAGAGGACTGTGTGATGGCAGAGCTGAAGGGACCAGTCCTGCCGGTCAGCAGGAGATCACGTCTGTCACCCAGCTCCCTTCTCTAGAGGCCACCAGTGTGGGCAGGACATGAGCACTCGGGAGCCCCCGCCCCTGGCGTCCTGTGTCTCTCCAGAGTGAAGACAAGGCTCTGCTGCAGGCCAGGGTGACAGCCCGTGACTTCCTTCACACTGCTCAGTGGCCAGGTTGAGGACATTTATATTTATATTGATTGGTGTCACCCACGATGACTTCATTTTCTGAAACAAAACTCAGAAGTACATGCAGAGCTTTTCAAATCCAGGCCACCCTGGCTTTCTCTAACATCTGTTCCCAGTCCTGTGTGTGTTGGGGGGATACGAAGCCCAGGATTTTATTAGACAGTGATTGAGTTTTGGGGGCTGGGGGCTGACCTGTGTCTCATTAGGGAGTTGGGGTGATGCTGCCCATGCAGGGGTGATTTGCTTGTGGACCCCAAAGGGCAGAGGTCTTTGCTTATAGTAACAACTTCTGCTAATGCAGTTCTTGGTGAGCCTTGGAGCTGGTGCTGGATGTACTGCGTGCAGCTTTGGAGCCTTGCAGGGGCTTTGTCATGTCATTGCCACCATCCCATTTTGCAGATGGAGGCACAGAAGCACCAGGGCACGTCATTGATTCACTAATGCATCTATCGATTGTTACCGTGAGCCCGCCGTGCACTGGGATGGGAGCTGGGGAAACCCCGTCCAGCTGGGACCAGACCTGAGCAGCTCTGGGCTGCAGACCATCCTGTCCCTGCATCGCCACTGCTCCAAGTGTCACTGGATGGGGACTGGATAAAGCCCGAAGACGGCTGGAGTTTAGGCCCAAGGATATGCAAGGGCTCTTGTGTGGCTGGGCTGGACCTGTTGAGACTCCAGTCTTGGGCTGGTCCCAGCCCCAAGCCACCTGCCTCACTGTCTCTGCTCCCTCAAGTTTGTCCCTGAAAACACAAAGCCTCAAACATCCTTTTGCCTCCCCTGGGCCCTCAGTCCCCCAGATCCTCAGCAGCCCAGGCCCTTGTCCTACCTTGGCAGTGACCCTCTTGGTAACTTGTATCATACAAGGGTCACAGGACCAGAAGCAGCACAGATGACACAGTGACAAACTGCACACTTGGGTCAGGCTCCACCTTCCCATCAGAGAGACGCTCTCGTTATGACCCCACTTTTGGCAAAGGAGACTGTCCCTGAGGTGTCTCTGTGGCAATGTGGGGTCCCAGCAGGTGTGTCCTTGGCTGGACCTAGGAGGCAGGAGAGCCAAGGACCACAGGGGCTGGAGGCTGACACAGCAAACTTCAGGTGGCAGTCTCGGCATCCAATCCTTAATTGCTTCAAGCCTCAGTTTCCTCCTCTGTACTGAGAGCTCCGCTTTCAATCGCTGTGGTGGGGATTAGTGAGCTGATGTCTTTAAAATTCCCCACAGCACAGCGGGATGAAGGAGCAAATGCAGAGGAGAGGGGAGACAGGGACCCCCTCTGGGAGACCAGCTGAGAAGC
The DNA here is from genome assembly GCA_004027295.1 of Dolichotis patagonum. NCBI lineage: Eukaryota > Metazoa > Chordata > Mammalia > Rodentia > Caviidae > Dolichotis > Dolichotis patagonum. The sequence goes on from PVJX010004988.1 coordinate 54,923, forward strand.
TCTGTTCCTGGCCAGACTGTCCTGTTCCGCAGGGGAGGGAAGCCCAAGGTGCCATTTGCTTGGCCAGAGATTGGGAGGCAGGGTTGGGTGGCCTCAGACCAGCCACCTCCCTGGGCCTCAGTTTCTTCCTTTAGGGCTGGCCCATCATTGTCCACCTCCATGGGGCCTCCCAGTGAGGGGTCGAGGCTGCAGGTCCTGGTGAGGAGGCCGAGCTGCTGGAGGCGGCTCCCAGCTGCAGGGTGGTTCACCTCCTGGGAGGTCCCTGCAGCCTCCACCAACTGTGCCTTCTGCCTCCTGGGCTCGGGCTCCAGCCCTGGCTGCTCCAGGGACCTGATCTCTGCTGCGCTTTGCTGTTTGAGTCCCTAGGATCCAGTGTGATGGCTCCCAGGATCCACAATACCACCAGCTTGCTAGGTGACGGCTCTGACCTCACAGCCGCCTTTGGGAATGGCCAGGATTATTGAAGGACCCAGAGCAACAGTGTGTGGGTGTGGTGCTAGTAGGCAGACCCCGGGTGTGGAAGGACCAGCAGGCCCCCTTTCCCACTGACTCCTCAGCCCAGAACTCCGCCCTTGTCTGTGGGATGAGGAGATTGAAGCTTTGAGGGTGGTAAAGTGTGAGGCCCGCCCAGGAGCTACCCATACAAGGGCCAAGGCAGGCATTGCTAACTGACCAGAAGCAAGCTCAGAATCCTTCTTAAACCTAGGCGTGGTGACATGTGCCTGTAATCACAGAATTCTGGGAGGCTGAGGCAGGAGGATTGCAAGTTTGAGCTCAGCCTCAGTGACATAGTGACTTAGTGAGACCCTGTCCCAAAATAAAAAATAAAAAAGGGATGGGGCTGTAGCTTAACATGAAAGCCCTGGCTCAACACCCAGTACCACAAAGCGAGAGAGAGAGAGAGAGAGAGAGAGAGAGAGAGAGAGAGAGAGACAGAAAGTCCTCCTTAACCCAGAATCCAGGGAACCTTGACCATGAATTCGTGGAGAGCTTGTGCTGGACAGGAGCTGAGCACAGAGGCCCCGTCTGCTGCCGCCGGGTTTACCCAGGCCATTAGCTGGTCCCCAGCATCAAATGAATTCCATAATTTGTAAATGCAGCTGAGTGGCTTTTACAGAGGAATGTCAGGAAGTGATAAAATATATCTTCAGTAGATTTACAGAGCAGCCAAACGCCAGCATCTTGCCTCCCTCCCGCTTTCTTCCAAGCCACACGCGGCCGGAGCAGAGGCCGGAGACGCTTTAGTGGCTGACAGCCAGGCCTTTCCCCGGCTTTTACAAGACAGGTTTATAGTGTGCAGGAGACCGAGAAGCAGGGAGGAGGGGATGCTGCCTCCTCGGGGCCCAGGCAGGGGTGAGGCAGCTGTGAGCATGGATTCTAGGGGAGCAGCCTCCAGGGCCTTCCTGCTCACCCCACCACGTGGGGTTTTAGGGGTCTGGGGGACCTCCAGGGTGGGCCACCAGCCAGGTTCTGCATCTTAACTCGCAGTGTGGCCTGGGGCCCTGTTCCTTTCTTTAGGCCTCAGTTTCCTCATCTTTAGCGCAATAGTCTTCAACCCCCTCTGAACATCAGAATAAACCAGGAAGCCTTGAACTGAAGCTCTTTCCTAGCCAGGCTGACAGGGACATAATTCATAGCTCTGGGGTGGGTCCCCTGTGATTGTCAGGTGCGGGGGCACTGAGGACCACTTCTGAGGACAGGGGGACTCCAAGAGGCAAGGGCCAGTTGGCTGGTGTGGTAGGAGGCTGTGGTGCTGCCTGAGACCCCACCTGCTGGACACAGTCACCTGGGGCCTGTGCAGCCAGGGCAGGGAGACATGTCCAGCCCCTCGGCTGCATGGCAGGCTCAGAATCAGCCGGGAATGTGTGGAGCAGCACTGGGGCCCAGCGACCCCCATGTGCCCTGCTTTCCTCCTCTCTGTGTTCAATCCACTGCCAAACCCTTCGGAGCTGCCTTTCTGGCTGTGCCTAGGGTCTGTGATGCCACCTATCACTCCTGCTGTGCTTCTGCTCTCAGCCTCCATGGCCTCTCCCCCGGTGACAAAAATCACTTCCCTCCTGTCCCTGCTCCCATGTCTGCATCCCAGAGTCTCTGTTTCCCCTCCAAGGGCCAGAGCAAGCACTGGCAAACACACTCCAGACCCTATGTCTCCCAAAGGCTGCCATTGCACTGAGGCCACGCGCCCTCTCTGCCTTGCCCCCCAAAGTTGCCCACTCTGTGTCCTCTCAGGAAGGGGCCTGATGGACTCAGACAGAGGCCTGGGAGTGTGCAGTGAGGATGAAGGAGAGGGCAGAAGGGTGAGGGGACTGTGGTGTGGCCTCCTACAGCCACTCTCCTCTCATTGACATCACTTTGAGGGTGGGCATCTCTGCTGCAAAAGGCTGGCCTGAGATGCCACAGTGGGCATCAACACAGCCTGCGAGGGTCTGAAGGCGGTGACACGGGAGACAGAGCAGGCAGTGGGCTGGGAGCTCTTGGAGGGGCAGAGAGGGGCGGGCATGGGTGAGAGGCGGCCGCGGGAAGGCTGCTGAGGGCCTGCATGAGGACTTTCAGGGCTCACAGTGCTGCCCTCGGGACAAGCTGAAGTGGTGATGAGCTCCCAGCACTGGGGAGAACAAGCAGGGGACCCCAAGACCCTTCCCCACCCTCTCAGTTCCATCCTGGCCCTGCCACACACAGAAGCCTTCGGGATGACCTGCCAAGAGGGTAAAGGGCCGGGGAGCCCACTCTGGGAGGCTGAGGCAGGAGGACTGTGAGTTCAAGCTCAGACCGTGCAGCATAGTGACTTAGAGAGATCCCATCTCAAAATAAAAATAAATAGATCAACAGGGGTGAGAGTGTGGCTCAGTGTGAAGGTCCTGGATTCAATCCCCAGTACTCCTCAAATAAGGGAAAATAAAAAAAGAAGTGTCTTGGTTTGCCTGCGCTAAAGTGTTTCCAGGAATGTGAGATTTTGGGTGCTGAAAAGTGGTCAAGGGGATGAGTGGGTCCCTCGACAAGAGTATCTTGTGGGAACGCACCCCTCCCGAGCTGGGGTGGCCTTGAACTTCACTGCGATGCCCAGGTTCCAACCCCACTGCTGGGAGCTCGGCTGCAGAGCTGTGAGGGATGGACGTGGAGCCCAGGGCCAGGGATGCTCCTCCATGACCGGTCCCCCAGCTGGAGCCTCCTCTGCTTCCCTGATCTGAGCCTCTGCTTTCCATCCTGTGAGAGGGGACCTGTGGCTGGGTGGCTGGAGGGGAAGCCCCTGTGGTTACCCTGTGACACAGACCCTGGGTGCCTCCATCCCGCCTGACTGAGGCCGGCTTCCCAGGCTCACCTCAGATGCAGAGGGGTGCAAAAGGAGGGGGCAAGGTGGCTGGGGTGGGGGCGTGGCTCTGTGCAGGGGTGTGGCTCTGTGCAGGGGTGTGGAGAGATGAGGGGTTCTTGTCACTCCCGTGCCAGCTCACTGGGCCTTGGCAAGGAGAAGCTGGAGAGGGCCTGCAGAATGAGGGGCGCTGAGTGGGGCCTCCTGCTCACGGCCCCTAAGGACACAGGCTCAGTCTCCAAGGGTGGCCACAGGGGCTGGGCCCAAAGCCCACCACTGCTGAGCGTCAGGAAGGCTGAAGGGGCAGACTCAGCCTAGGAACTGGGAAACTCGGGTTCCAGGCAGACTCCCCCACCTATACTTTGTGCGCACTTACACCGCGCATGCACACCCATGCACGCACGCACAGGCAATGAGCACTGAGAGGGTATGTCAGGGTGGAGAGTTGCCCGAGAGGCTTGCTAGGGTCCCTGGTAGGACTCAGGCCAGAGGGGCGGCAGGCAGGGGCCCTGCCCCGGGAAGGAGGAGGCCTGAGCCCCCGTGCGGTGCTGCCCAGCTCTGGTCTCCCCTGAGCAGCCTGCCTGGGACCAGTGGGCCTGTCCCTGCGCTCCTTCCCACAGCCTGATCCCGGGCAGTGGCCAGCTCTGCTGAGTCTACCACCCTGATGCCCAGCTGAGCTGTAGAGCTCTTCACAATGCAGGTGGAAATGAAGTAGGGAGAGCAACGGTGACTGGTCCAAGGTCACCCAGAAACCAGGGAGGAAACCAGATCTCCCCGGGGAGGCTGGGAGATAGGCAGGAACGTGGAGCCTCCTTCTGGAGCGACTCGTCTGTTCCGTCCCAAGCACTCCTCTCCACCTTGGCCTCGGCCACCTTCCCTGGGCTCCGGTCCCTCCTTTGTCCGCAATGGAGTCTGTCCAGGCCACGCTTCTCAGACTTCTCCCTGCCTCAGTGTCCCTGAGAGGTCTTCAGCTTCACTCCCACCTCCATCAGGGCCTCAGCTGGCCAGGGCTCCTATGTGTCCTGGTGACAGGGGAATGAATTCTGGGCTGCAACAGGCAATCCTGAGCTTGGGTGTGACCCCATGAATGTCCCCATGCTGCCTGACTCCTCATGTGCTCCTGTTGGGGTGCCAGTGTTTTGCATGCTTTCCCAAAGGGGTGCAATTGGGCTGCACAGATTTGGGGCAGAGCAGGGGAGGACCCCAGAGTGCCTCTGGCCTCCCCAGGGTAATGTGCTTAGGACCCAGCATAGGAAAGTTGGGTCCTAAGAGGGAGGGCTTTCTAATGGGCCAAGGCAGGTGGCACCAGGAGCCAGGCAGTTGAACTCAGAGCAAGGCCTGAGGAAAACATCTCCGGGTCTCCACTGCGCTGCCCCCCTCCTCCTTGCTCTGCTCTCTACCCCAGGTCTGCCCCTCAAGGACTCTGTCTGATGTTTCCCGATCCACCATCCCCACCACCAGCAGAGCCCTTGGTGCCAGGCCACTGGAGAGCCCAGGCTGCCTGCCCATATGGGTCACGTGTCTACCCCATCCAATCAGTGCCGTCTGGTTGGTGTGGGTGGGACACAGCAGCTGGAGGGACACAGGGAACTTGGCAGCACCCTGAGTGACAGGGCAGTGTTTGGGGCCATTGGGCAAGGCTTCCTGGGAGAGGGGGAGTCAGGCTTGATCTTGAAGGAGAAGCAGGATGCCAGTGCGTGGCGAGCATTCTGTTCACACCCGGGGAGCAGCTCACCTAGAGAGTCAAGGGTGCGGATCTGGGAGGGTCCGGCTTGGAGGAGTCACAGAAGGAGGGAGTCTGAGAGGACCTATGATGTGGCTCACTCGCCAGGGAGTTTGAACCCCTTGTCTGGCTCTACTCTTCCTGTCTGGTGGCTGCAGGTAGCTTTCTTCTCTGATTCTTTCCTCATTTGAAATTTCACAGTCAAGGTTATGGAAGGACCAGGATTCTTCCCCTCAAGGAAGCCCCAGGGCAGAAGGACCCCTCAGGGGCTCAGGTCAGCACAGGCCCTTCGAAGCTGGCTGGCTTCGCTTGGCCTGTGTCCTGCACACTGATTGACCTTGCCCAGAACTACACATTAAACCCTGGAGCCCTCACTGGTTGGGTGGCACTGTGTCTCCAGGGTTCCCATGAATCTCTCCTCACCCTGACTCTGCCAGAGACAGCCTTTGTTGATCAGTTGGGGAGTGTCAGGAGGATGGGAGCTGTGGCTTGCCCAGGAGAAGCCCTGCCAGGAACCTGAAGGGTCTCCACGGGCAGAGACGTGGGGAGAGCTGAATGGTGGGATTCCACAGAGAGCAGGTGAAATCACCCCCAGGAAACTGAAGCCCAGTCACTCTAGCATCTGCTTGGGGGACAGAGGTGACTTCATATGAGCCAGCAGTGGGAGCAGCAGGTGCCAGAACTCTGGTGCAAGCACTTGCTGCATGAACAGGTGACATTGACCTGCTGAGGTTAGAACAAGGCCTGAGGAAAAATGTTGACAAACTGCATGTGTCTCCTGGAGGGGAGAGGGCAGCGTCCAGGCTGCAGAGCCAGGCGGGGGCAGGCGGATGAATGACAAGCTGTGAGGGAGGTTGCTGGTTTTTCTCAAGGGTCTGAAGGTCTTTCCAGTGCAAGACAAAGCGCACCTGGTCCAGGTGACTTCTGAAGACAGTGCTAGCCTGAGGCGGGGAGGGCCAGAAACAGCTTTCAGCTCAAAGGAAGAAGTTTCTAGGTTACCGTCTCCGAGTGGTTGCTGTGTGTCTCTCAATGCCAGGAAAGGATGGTGACTTGGCGCATGGCTTGCATGTCCAAGTACCCAAAGAACACTTGACTCCCAGGATTCCCAATCCATGTGACAGGTTTTTTGATTTCGGGATTAGCAGTATTGTTGGGAGCACTGACTCAGACAAAACACCCAGAGGGCAGGAAGCCTGATGGAGTGCAGGTGGCTTCTACCTTTCTGGAAGAAATTGGTCTCAGTTAAAGCTGCCAGACTGCTGTGTGGACAGTGAGCCACCTGTCCTTGGAGGAAAGCGATGGACAGTGGATGCCGGTGGGCAGAGACTCTGGAGCAGGGATTCCAGTTTCAGGTGTGCGGAGAGGTTTGGGTGTGAACACTTGACCTCTGTGGTTCCTTCGGGTCCAGAGTTGCTTGGCAGAGAAAAACGTCTGCAGAACTCTTAAGTGGCACACAAGGTCACCGAGGACAGAGCAGAAATCCGAATATAGCTGGTGGGAGGAAGGCGACCGCAGGCGAGGGGAAAGTAGGTCCTTGGAACAAATGAGGTGGGGCACAAAACTAACGAGGCTGGAAACGGGCTGAGCTCAGGGACTCGTTTTTAAGAACTATCACTTTGCAAGAAAAACGAGGGGCAGAAATTTAAGCAATGGAGACTTTATGGAAATTGTGAAAGTAGCTCTTGGCCGATTGCTCTCTTAGAGGAGGGAGATTTGGATCAGCAGATGTGGAGTGACTTCTGCATGCCACCCCACCAGGAAGACAGGAGTTGGTGATGCTGGTGACAGCAGTGGGGGCGGCCACCTCTGCCCATGCCTTGAAGGCTGCCCAGCCCTGGAGCCAGCTGTTCTGCCCCACGCCCAGGCCCTGCCCTCTGACCTGCTCATCCTGTTCCTTCTCACCTCTGTGCACCCTAGTCCCCCACTTGGCCGCTCTGCTCCTTGGGGCCCTTCTGGGTCGGTCCTCACCTCCCCCGGAGCCTCCTGGGACAGGCTCATAGCCCACGCCTTGTTCCCCGTTGTGAGTGTTTGGGGGCCACGGCACCACTCAGCACTTGGGTGGATGTGCACTCCTGAAAGGAGTTTCGGCAGCCCGTCTGCAGGGGGTGTGTGTTAGAAGACCCGAGGCTCCTTCTCCTGGGCCAGGGTCACTTCCTGGGCTCTGTCCTTATCTCACTGGGAACAGCAGAGGCCCTGTCCACCCTGCTCTGCCCCAGGGCAGTTGGCCTTGTCCATGCCATGCTCCCTGTGGCTAAGAGTGCCTGGGGTCAGAGGATGGGTTAGATTCCTTTCTGGTCTTCCCCAGCCTCTTGTCTGATGCTGTGGGCAGGGAGGGATGGACAGATGGACAGATGGGCAGAGGGATGGATGGATGGACTCTAGGTACATGCATGCCCTCTGGCAGAGGGTGCAGTCAGCTGTATAGGAGTGACTCTATCCTTCCCTGGGTGGTAAGGGTGGAGGGAGAGGAGGAGAAGGAAATGGGAGGTGGAGGGGATGGAAGGAGGGGAGGGACAAGGTGCGTCTTGCTCAGGTCAGAGCTGCTAAGCCTCCGGCGAAGAGGAAGGCCCTGTCCTGCGCTCTCCAGGGCGAGGTCCTCCTCTGACTCTCAGCTCTCAGCAGACTTCCAGATCTTGTGTTTGGGCCATTCAAAGGGTCTGTCTTGGGTCTGAGGATGTGGGAAAGGGTCCTGCTTGCTGTGTGGGGCTGGGGACTGCTGCTACCAGCCTATGTTCCAGCCAGGGCAGCAGCTTGTGAAGCCTCCTAGAGGCGCAGTCTCACGGCCCAGCCATCCTGCTCTATGCCCAGCAGGTGCCCACTCTGCTGCGGCCCGGGGTCCTGGTGTGCCACAGTTCTGAGCTGAGCTGAGCCCCTCCAGGCACTGGCCCCTTCCCAGCCCAGATCCAAGAGGAAGGGGATGGAGTTGGGGGCCAGGAGCTGGGGTACAAGCCACAAACATGTGCGTATCCCCTGGAGACCTGGCTGCAGATGGTCCTGCCTCGGCGCCAGGATGGTGTCTCCCGGGGATCTGAGGGTGCTGAGTTTGGCCAAGTCCACTTTGGAAACCCCTAAGAGTGGTGGGGTCTGGGCTCTGTGAGTCCTCCCGTCCTGCTTATTACCTAGTTGGATCCCCCAGTGCCACCCTCATGGTAGAGAAGGGCCTGGATGCTCAGAGGGGGAAGGGGAGCCATCCAATATCACAGCACAGGAGGACAGAAAAGAAAGTTCCCATACCTTGAGCTTCCTCAAGGCCATGGCACGGCTCTCCTGCAACAGCCCCCTCCCCCATCCCTTTGGCAATCCCCGGGCCACCGTCCTCCCTGGCATGTGAGAGAGAGTAGGGGTGCTGAGCTGGACTGTCCCTGTGTCCTGCCCACTGTGGATGGAGAGTGGGAGTGGTCAGCTCTCTGCTCCACTGTGCTGGCCACTGGGAAAGCTGTGGGGGAACCTGGAACTCAGAGGCCACTTCACACCTTGCCTGGTAACTGCCAGATTGATTCTGGACCCCAGGCTTCAGCAGGACCCCAAAATCAATCCCCTCCACACCTGGCTCCTGCCTTGGAGGCGTTCTTAAAGCCGCAGCTGTCCCAGCTTCTCTTTGGAAGAGCAGGATTTGGGTTCCAAAACCCGCTTAGGGTTGGGCAGCAGGGACCCCCCCTTCCAGATCTATTGTGTAGGAAGAACTGTACCCAAAGGGGAGAGTGCAGCCTGCAGAGCGTGGCTAGAGGGACATTAAGATGGCTGTCACTCTCAAGTCCCTGCACTGACCAGATGCCCCAGTACCCTTAATTCCACCATCGGGAGGTCACCCCTTTGGGTGAATCCATGCCGACAGACCCAGCCCTCACACGGGAGAAGGCCCGCTCCTGTGGCTGGGTCTGCCGCCTTCAGCTTCAATTTTCTGCTTCCTCCCATCCTGCTCTCCAGGCTCTGCTTGGAGTCTTCAGTTTGAGGGATCGAAGGGGCTTCCAGGAGAGCTGGAAGGGCTTCCCTCACCAAAAGCACCTGAGGTCAAGCACTGTACAACTTCAGGAAGCTAAGGCAGGGGCTCCCACGGTCCGCTGACATGGGCCAGGGCACTGGGCTCTGCCTCTCTGACCTCCTGTTGGTCTCAGGGTCCCCCACATGTGGGAGGCACTGGGGGGCAGCTCTACTGCTGTTCAGCGTGGCTCCTGTCCCCGCCTGTTCCATTATGGCTGCAGAAATGTGAGCTCTGGGCCAGGTCACTATGGGTCAGTGTGTGCTTGGGGACGGGACGATGTCATTACCCACACCCGCGCATGTAGACTGGATTATTAATGCAGCACTTGGTGTTCCCACAGCCGGCAATAACTTCTTCCTGGTGGCACACAGCACGAGCAGATCCTGGGTCGGCTGCCCACCCCCAGGACCCATCACAGCTCCTTTCAGGGGGTCTTTGCTTTGCCAGACTTGCATGCACGCATGCACATGCTGGGGAGAGAATGAGGCAGCTACTGTGAAATGCCTGGGGCTGTTCCCATGGGGGAAGTCTCTGCTCAGTGTGCGCCCCATAGGTGTTTTGCCAACCTGTGCCTGCACAAGGTAGGTACTCTGTTTAGTGGCTGAAAGCCTGAGAGAAGCAGTTAGGACCTGCTGTTCTCCTTGCCCTGGAAAACCAGGATAAAAAACTCCTTCCTGCCCGGAAGGAGAAAGGGGAGTTTCCGGGGGCACCGTCTGAGTCCTTGTTTGGCCACAGATTTGCTGTGTGGTCCTTGGTGAGTGACTGAACGTCTCTGTGCACAGATCCCTGGGAATGGCTCTCAGTGCTGGGAGGACAGCGGATGGCTCCTTTCTGTGGACAGTGCCTGGGTGAGAACCCCCGGGGAATAGGGGCTCTGCCACTCCCAGCACAGGCCCAGCCTGTGGCTGGTGTTGAGATGCCAGAGTGGGCTGGGCTGGGCCTGGCCAGGAGCTGAGGTCAGGGCTAGTTCAGGGAACGGCTGGGGCTCCTCCTGAGCCCCCCGTGAAGAACTCGGGCTGGCAGGGGCTGCGTGGGAGGGTCCCCACGGGTCAGGACCAGCTCAGACCTTCCCTTCAAAGGAGCAGCTGGGAGTGCAGTGCTGGATGGGCCTCGTTCACCGTCTGGGCCTGTCACTGAAGTGGGCAGGTCCTGGAAGCTTTTGAGGTTGACTGTCATGTGAGTGTCCTCTTTGTCCCCAAAGTGTCATGGGGCAGATCCAGTGCCCATGTCATGTTATAAAGGAAGCACAGGAGGACTGACCAGCCAGCCCTGACTGGCAGCTGAGGAAGAGATCATCCCCATCCTCACCTGTGCACAGCACTCTACAGTTTGTAAAACTCCTTTCTATCAGCAGCTTTTACTCCCCCTCACAGCCCTGAGAAAAAGGCATGAAAAGAAGTGGTGCCTATTATAAAGATGAGGAGAACAGAGGCCCAGAGAAGAAATTCGTTGAGGGACGCACTGGAGCTGGAGGCCAAGCTGGGAGCAACCTTCAGCGCTCCTGACCTCCCAGCTGGCACTCCACCCTGCAGCTGTGGGCCTAGTGCTGTCCCCAGGCCAGCCCTGGGAACTCAAACCCACAGCCTTGCTGCCCCTGATGCCCCACAGAGGTTAGCAAGCTGACCCTGCCCTGCAGCCCTTGCCAAATCTGACCAAGTCACCTCGGTCACTGGCAAGTCACATTGCTGCCCTCAGAACTGCATAAAATTATTTAGCTAAGTGAGGTGTTAATTAAGAGTCCTCATTTATTGTGTCTTTGCAGACAGCTACTGGGGACTTCTGAGTTGTCAGTGCTGGTGACAGCAAAGCTAATGGTATCACAAGTTACTAATAGGGGGGTTTGGTGGGGAGGAGGCTGGGCTATGGGAGAGCAGAAGATGGAGAGTGGGTGATGCCCTACTCCCTGCCCCTCAAAGGCTCCTCTGCAGACTGATCCAATCACAGGTATTTTGGGGGGCATATGGGGTCCACTGCCAGGCCCTGGGGTGCTCAGGGTTTTTGGGGGGAAGGGTGATGGTGAACAGATTGTGGGCCTCAGAGGAGATCTTGTCAGGCCAGTGCCCACTCTGTCCTGTGCTGGCCACATCTCCTAGCTCCAGTGCTTGTCTGGATGGTGTGGGCTCTCACACATGAGGCTCATGCTTTGCTTGCTGGGGTGCCCATACCCCAGCCCAAACTCCAGCCCTGAACATCTTAGGATGCAGGTCATGACTGGTTTAGCCCCAGATTTCCCAGGTCCAGTGCAGTTTTGCTGGGGGTCAGCAGGCATTTTCAGAATGAGTGAGGAGTCACCTGTCTCCCAGTTAGTGTCCAGGTCTGGTTTTACTTTCTGCGGGACCTTGGGGTCTAGGATGGCATTGGTGGGAGAGAGAAGGCAGATGGCTCCAGGGCTCCTCTAGCCCTTCAGCCCATTTGACCTGGCAACCCAGTAGACTTTGGGGTGCACAGGTCTTTGATGATGAGGTGAATGCAAGGCTTGGCAGGTAGTGGTGGATAGGGAAATCTTGATAAAATCTGCACAGGGCCCCACCATAAAGCAGAGTGGAAAAAGAAGAAATTTTAAGCAACTGTTAGCTGAACAATATTGACCACTTATGACAATGACAAGAACACAGCCAAGGGCTGGCACTTGCAGCTCTGTCCCTGAGCAAGATGACTGTCCTCAAGGCCCTAATTTGTCCATCTGTGAAATGGAGTGACTGAGATGAAATTGGCTGATGTTCCCCTAATGCTTGGTGTGTTCCACATCTCCCATGCCCTGTCTGTTCCTCCAAGGGGTTGCTGTTCACAGGGAGCCCCTGTGTTCCAGGTGGTGTGCCAGGCCCCTTAGTGATTATTATCTTGAGTGCCTACAGCGTCCCTGGGAAAGAGCTAGTCTCTAGCCCCCATTACAACTGGGAAAACCAAGATTCAGATGGGAAAATAGGGGTGAAGTAATTTGCCCAAGGACCCCCAGCCTGGGTTAAACCCAGGTGCTGTTCCCAGAGTATCAACCATCTCTGTTTAGTTGCTGGCTGCCTGACCAGACTGATGGGTGGTGGACAGAGCACCCCACTGAGCTTTCTGGGCCCAGTCATCAGAGCCTAAAGCCACAGTGGACACAAGCATACCTCACTATGAGGCCCTGCAGCTCTCTGCCTGCATTTCCTCTTTCTTATCAGAGAAAGGTGGTCATTCAGTCAGTCTACAGGTTTTAGAGAGCTGGCTTGCAACTCCAAAGATGAATGGGACTGGCATTTGCCCCAGGGACCATGCCATGTTGGGGGAGGTGGCCCCAGCGAGCCCTATGCTGGTCACAGGTACTGGGAAAGGGGCAAGCTCCGGTCACACGGTGCTCTTTGGTGGGAGCAGTACTTTTTCCAGAGGACATGGTCATTTCCCTTAAGGAAGTAGCTGTTGCTCTGAGTCTTGGAAGGTGAGCAGGTATCGGGCAGTAGAGGGGCAGTTGTAGGGTGGGCCTGCCGGGTGGAGGGAGTGCGGGCAGAGCCCCAGAGGTGTGGGGTCAGGGATGTGGGCAGGGATAGGGCACACAGGGTACCGCACAGCAGGTGAAAGACAGATTGAACATCATCCAGAGTGCACTGGGGAGCTGGTCAAGCTGGAAATGGCAGATCATGTGCTGCGCCCCCGCTCCGGGTCCTAAGGTCGCTGTGATAGCAGGAAGAGGTTGGCCGGAGTTCCTGAAGAAGCCTGCCAGAAGGCAAGGCAGCAGGGACACTGTTGTCAGCTACTACGGGGGTGAGTGGAGCCCAGTTCTATGGTGCAGCTCTGTGAGGGTACAGAGCATGCGCCTGGAGCTGGCCTGTCCATGGAGCTAGGGAGCCAGGATCAGGTATCACCTTTCCTGAGCTGTGAAGGCTACTCCTGGGAGGTGCCTCACACTACCAGGTATGCAGGCAGGGAGCCGCAGGGCCTCATGGTGTGAGGTATGCTTGCCTCCAAGGTGGCTTTAGGCTCCCATGGCTGGGCCCAAAAAGCCCAGCAGGGTGCTCTGTCCCCCACCCCTCAGCTTGGTCAGGCAGCCAGTGTTAATTTCTGGCCTCCCCTACATAGCAAAATGTACTGCAGTCAGAGACCTCAGGCAAATGGGAGGATGCAGGTTGCTGGAGGTTGGGCTAGGGTGTCCTGGAATGGTAATACGAGGCTGGAGCAAAGCAGGGAGACCTTCCCAAAAGGAGGGCAGACATTGGTCAGCTTCTGTAGAGTCTCAGTCACCAACCACCTGGATGAATGCAGCCGGAGGTCCGAGGCTGATGGAAGAATTGCCCTCAACTGCACCTTTGCCAAAAGCTTAGCCCCGGTGGGGAGGGGGAACCCTCAAAATGAGAGGCTTAAAGAATTTGTGCCTAAACTGAAACTTTTGAGAAATGCAGATCTGAGATCAAGTGATGATTGCCACTGATAAGCTGTGTCCTTGGGCAAGTTAGTTATCACCTTTGAACTTCAGTCTTTCTCTCTGACAAAGCGGAGATAATAGTACCTACATGATTGGGTTGTTGTGATCAATAAATGAGATAATGCAGTGGATTATTTAGCCTAGCTTTGGATATATTATGTGCCCAATAAATGTTTATTATCGTTATTATAATTTTATTATTATTATTTTTCCAGTGATACATAAAAAAGAGGAAATAGATGTAGCCTTGAAGAAAACGTTGCCAATTTATCAGCCCAGACATTTTCAGTGGCTTGCTTTGTCCTTGGGAGTTGAAGGACAGGCTCATGTAGCATTTCTTGACTTTGTGAGCTCAAATTAAACCGTAACAAGTGACTTGGATGAAGATCACTTCTTTGTCTATGACACCTGCCTCTCTATCTTAGTCTGTTTTCTGCTGCTATAACAGAATGCCATAGATTGGGTAATTTATAAAGACCAGAAGTTTATTGGGCTCACAATTCAGGAGGCTGGGAAATCCAAGAGCAGGGTGCTGGCATCTGGCTTCTTTATGGTGAAGTCGGGGATGTCCCATGATGATGCCGAGCACGTGGGCCCACTGAGGTCTCTTGACTTCTTACGAAGCCACCAACCCCATCATAGGGCCCACTCTCAAGACCTCACTGTTATGGGTTAGATCTGCAATGTCTCCCGAAGGTGTCATGTATTCTGAGCTGGGTTTTGTGAGGTAACTGGGTCATGGTGCTGTCCCCATCAGTGGATTCACCCATTGATGAATTCACAGCTGAATGTGCTGGTAGGAGCTGGGCCTGCTGGAAGAGGCAGGTCTCTGGGAGGTGACCTGGAAGGGGGCGTTCTTCCACCCTGGCTCCTCCTCTTTTCTCTGCTTCCTGGTGCCTTGGGATGAGCAGCTTTCCTCCCTCATGTCCTTGCCTTGGAGCCAGATGACTGTGGATGAAATCCTCAGAAACCATGAGCCAAATAAACCCTTTCCTCCTTTAAAATGTGGGTGTTAGGTATTGGGACCTAGCAAAGGGAAAATGACTAATACGCTTATCTAATCCTAAGTCCCTCCTAGAGACTCCCACATCCAAATATCAACATATGAATTTGGCAATTAAGTTTGCAGCATGTGAACTTGGGGAGGATACATACAAACCATGGCACACCCCTGAACTCAAAGGGCATCTTCAGACATCTGGTCCTTGTCGTGTGATCTTTGTACTGTCCTTGAAACAAGCCTTGATGCTGTGGAGGAGGGGAAGGATCACTGGCAAGGAGCCTTGATGTCCCATCAGGCTCTGGAGGGAACGTTAGGTTTCTCTGTCAGAAAATGTGATCAAGCCACATGGTCTCAGTCGCTTCCTAGGACTTTTATGAGGACCAAATAAAATCAGAGGAAAAAGGGATCATGAATGGAGAACTACTTTGAAAACTACAAATTATCCTCCAAAATCCTCACCAATGGCACAGTGCTGGGATTAGTGGGGTGACTTGATTTCTGTACCCTGGGCCTCTTCCAAGGGATCCAAGTAGCCATGACCAGTGAAGAATCCATACATGTCATTGTGCCTCATAAGGATGCTTCGGGATGAGCAGAAGAAACAGTATATGGAGAACCGTGGTCCTTGAAAGGATGCTGGGAGTTCTTGCTCAAGGAGACCAGCAGAGGAGGTGGGAGGAAGGAAAGAAGTTAGAAGAGAATGGAGGTGGTTGTTAGTACACCAGGAGTGATGGCGGTTGCCTGAATCATTGTAACAACTTGGAGACAGCTTGCTTCTTTCTCTTGTGGATGCAGGCACATCTCAGGATGTGGCTAAAGGGTCTCCTGCCCACATTCAGCTGGCGAGGCCTAGAGAAGCTGGCTCAGGACAACTTGGCAAAACCAGTGGTCTCTTAGGGGTCATATGGCTTTCCTTTGTCTCTGAACACACACTGACACCCCCTGTAGCTCTTGACTCCAGCCACATTGAATATGGCTCTAAAGCCCTTCATCAATGATCAGTCTTGGTTGGCATGGTTACATGACATCATCAAAGGCTGGAGAGGCTGTAGGCCTGGGGCAGGAAGTCCAGGAAAATGGTTTCTATTCACACATGCAGTTCTGAATCTAGATCTGATAATCCAGTGAGCCAATTCATTATTACTCACAGAGGGAAAGTCAGGGCCTTGGTGGGGGAGGCAGGACAGAGTACACGGCCCAGGTTGGAATGTCTAGGTGGGATGTGTTCTTTAGAAGAAGCCAACAATTCTCCACAGTGTCAGTGGGCGGACAGGACCGGAGTGATGATTACATCCAACAGACAAATCTCCACATCTTTCCTGGACCCTACTTAGAATACAGTGGCCCTCGTGGGGCTGGTTTCCACACTGAGTCCATTTCTCTATAACTTTTTGATTGGATAGAACCCAAATATAGGATGAGGATCTTTTTGTAGCACACTTCAGCTGTGAGAGAAAAACCTTCAGTGGGAATTCCAGGGCTGAGGCATGATTAGTTTGAGGTCAGAAAAAGAAGTATTGAGCTCTTACTTAGATTCAGCTCTTGGCTTTAAATTTTAATCTAGATTCAGGGAACTGGACAAACTGATTCTCTAGGATTTGATTTTATTTTTTAAAGCAAAATCCTCTCAAAAGTTGACCCTGCTTGTGATAAAAATGAAAACCTCAAATTTTGCAGCTTTTTCAGTTTTTCCTCCGTGGTTCATAACCATTTAACACTCTGAGTCCAGAATGTGCTTTGTGAACAGAGATCATTGGAGGAGGCCAGTTTAGAAAGACAAAGGTCATAGCAGCCAGAGGGTTCAAGGAAAGGAAATTGGGAAAGGAGAGACAGGTGTGTAGAGGGGAGAGAGGGGTATAGGTAAACCAAAGAATGAGAATACCAAGGAGGTAATTTGCTGGGCTAGGAGAGAGGGAGAGGAGAGAGTTGAGAGGAGAAAGATAAAAGACAGGAAAAAGTGAGGAAGGAGAGAGAAAGCAACATGAGATGTGAGGACAAGACGCTAGGGCAGAGAGAGGGGGGCAGAGGAGAGGGAGAGAAAGAAGGGGTACAAGGGCGGTAAGGTAGAAAAAAGGTAGTAGGGGGTTGGGGCCTGAGGCCCCTCAAGATCCAAGTCCTTTTCTCCACAAAGCATCTGTACAGCAGATAAATAAAGTACATCTGGGCTTTTTTCTCTTCTTAATTGACATCTTTGAATCTGTCCCTGCCTGACAAATCAGGCCACTTATTATTAGCGATGACAGGGATAAATATCACAGGCATTCATTTTACATCTGGGCCTCCTGATAATAGAAGTCAACACACCAGGCCCTCTCCCTTCTGCTCCTTCACTCCCTCCCCCAACCTCAGCATGGAAACTGGGTGGCCAGGAGCTGTCCATGGATCTGGAGGTGCTGAAAAACCTACGAACCCCTTTCTCATCGAAAGCCAATGTGCTGGAGCTGTCCAAAATCTTTGGTGCTGAAAGTCCAGTCCAACCCCCATTCCCATCTCCTGTAACTCGGACGGGGAGCCAGGGTGGCTGGGGGCTGCTCATGACCTGTGTACTGCTGAAAGCAACTACTGTTGGTAGAGGGTGCATCTCCTCTCCTACAGAACACTCTTCTGAGCTCAAAACTTCTCTGTTACCAAAAGCCTTTAATAGACTCTCTCTGCTTACAGGATCAAGGTACCAGCCCTTGAAGGTCCATTCTGTTCTTTCTTCACACCCTGATGTTGCTCTCTTTCCAGCTAGATGAGCCTTCACTCTGGTCCCAGAATACCCCTTGTTCTTGCCCCGGAGCCTTTCCATTCCTATTGTCCTACTTCCACCTCTGATTCTCACTCCTAACTAAACTATGAGAAAATTTGCCATCTTGTCCCTCAGTGTGTAATGTCCTTACCCTAAGTGTGCTTCCAGCTTGTTGTGCCAGAGTTCTGAGATCAGGCCCACGACTTAACTTTACAATTTCCCTTGAAATGTTCCCCAGGGCCAGGGTCATGCTTCAAATCATGGCCAGGGCTCATTAGAGTGTGTAGGGGCATGGGTGGGTATCTGTTTGTTTTGGCCCATCAATACCTTTTAATAAAATCACAAATTGCTTTTTCAAGGCTGTCTGTGAAGGATATAGTATGATATTGTCTGAACCCCAAAGCTACCCCTGTGGAAACTCATATCAGAGATCAAAGGGCTTGAAGATGATCTGGAGTCTAGGCTGATTATTAATTTTTTTCTTTTTGACACAGGGTTTTGCTATGTAGTTCAGGCTGTCCTTGACTCACTGTGTAACCTGGGCTGGCCTGGAGCTTGCAGTGATCCTCTTGCCTCAGTCTTCCCAGGTCTAGGATTGTAGGCATGTGCCACCACACCTGGCTGACTCTTCTCTTAAAGATAGGAAAGCTAAGCTTTTCTAAGTAGGGAAGACAATCTCCCAAGCTCATATAGTACAGAAAGGAGGTCTTTTGTGTTCCAGCTCCCAGTCTTACGCTCTTCTTCTACCAGAGTTGTTTGCATCTTAATAGACACATGGAGGGTGAGTGCCTCAGTGATCCCTCTAATTGTGGGGACTTCAGGCATGGTGACTGGTGGTGAGGGAGCTTTTGGGGATGCATCCAGAGAGGCTGGCACCTCTTGCCTTGGGGAGAGTGGGTATGGCCTCAGGTAGAAGAACTGTACAGGGAGAAAATATGTCAGGGTGGCCATTTAGAGATTTTCCTCTGGATTCTGAGCTCTTCCTGGCTCAGGGGGTAGGAGGACTTCATTTGTCTCTGCACCAGGGGATGGATGGCTCTGAAGGAGTTAATGAAGCCATCTTCCCACCGACACGCCAGGATGGTGACAGATGGCTCTTGGGGAGAAGGCAGGTGTTGGCACATGGCCCATTGGGCAGGATAGAGAACAGTATGTCCCTCAATGTCACTGTGGGTCACAATGACTGCTGGGTTCCTGAGGAGGGAGTTGTGGGCTCTGGGTGCAGCGACAAGGATCCCAGGGAGAGACCGTGTCTCTCATAGACTCCTTATGTGACAGGCAGACAGAATGCCAAAGTTAGGAGCACTATGACCACCATCTAGTCCAGTTTGCTAATTGTTCAAGTTGAGATACACATATCCAGTGAGAGACAGTGAGTTAATTCGGGTTTCACAGTGAAATATGGATGGAGATTCCTGAAGCGGCCCTGGGTGGTGCAGAGAGAGAGAGAGAAAGGTGAGAGCTCTCAGGGTACTTTATCACTGCTTCCTTGTTATAGAAAGGAGGGTGTGTTCCTAGCTTCTCACTCCCTACTAGAGACTTTTTTAATTGGTACGGGGATTGAACTCATGACCATGCACTTGCAAGGCAGGCGCTTATGCCACTGAGCTAAATCCCCAGCCCCATTAGAGACTTTGATGACCTATCTGTACCTTCTCTTCCTCCTCACCCTGCAGCCCACAGTAGCTACTCACCTCTCCCAACCTTTGAGCCCTTGCTATGGCCCTTGGCATTCTTCTGTCTGATAACCTATGGGAGAGCAGTGTCTGAATGCCCTTTGTAGTAACCCCTCTTACTGGGCATTCTGAACTCACTGCCTATGCAAGTTCGTCAGCCAAGCGGTGCTGCCTTCCTAATGGCATAAACAGTACCCTCCCACCACGATTAGTCAGGGAACTCCCCAACAACTATCTTTTTCTTGGCAGCATTCCTGATCCTTATTAGAAGTGCTACAGCTAACAGCCTGCCTTCCTGGTATGTCAGGGGGCATGTCAGGTCTTATGAAGGGGAGAGAGATGGAGGGAGAAAAGAGAATGAATTTTTAGCTTCTGTGCCAAACTTAGAGTAGGTTTGCCTCAATTGGCCACTGAGACTTTTGCTTCCCACTGCTCCAGGTGGTCCACCTCAGAGGGAAAGGACTGGCACCAGAGGACAAATGGGTAGTTTGTATTCAACCACTCACCCATGTCAATAATACTAGTTGAGGCACTGTGGTAGGTGCTGGTACTATCAAGTAAGTGGGGTAGATGTGGTTGCTCCTTTAAGAAATTTTCAGAGGCCCAAGTTCCTGCATTGCTGGATCTCTGGCTTCTGCAGGGACATGTACGGGCAAGAGTGCCATGTCGAGAGTCAACCTTCGGAGCTCCAGGTCCGGGTTTGTGCCTTGGGACTCTTCTTCCTTTCCACAAGACTCACTCAGACCAGTCCACAGCATCCTTGAGGGCACGCCCATCCCCACTCCTTCTGAAGTGACCGCCAACCCCCTCACAGCCCTGTCTTTAGTTTCCACCTGTTAGTCCTTCTCCTCCATCCATCATTCACCATCCCTGTTCCCAGGACATAGATCAAAAGAACAGTGCCCCCAACCCTGACCCATACAGCCTTGTGGATGAGAGGGTGGGAAGAAAAGACCCACCTCCAATTTCCAGGTATCACACACAACTACATGGAGACATCTGTTCGACCTAGGGTCAAGATCTGAAGGGTTTAGGGGAGGAAGAGCCTTGTCTGGATGCCACTGCAGGTTTCTGCCTCCCACCCCCACTTCACCCTCTTCATCTTTAGCCCACAAAGGCCAGATTTGTCTCGCAAAATGGTATCGTTACAAACACACCAGCCTCCTCTGAATGCCTACACCCTCTCCTGCCAGCCCATCCAGGCTCAATTACATCTGAGGCTGCCTGGGGTAATTAAGTGACATTAGGATGCACCCCCGCCGTAATGTAGTGTTCAAAGCCCTGGGCTCCCACGTCCCAGGAGCTGCCACTGCTGCACCGGGGCCATGTCTGCCTAATGTGCCGCACTGTGATTGTGGCTAATTACTCCACAGACAGGCCTCATTAGTGACTGGTTTGGGCTGCAAGGTGGGGAGCAGACAGTCTTTCCTGCCTCATCTGGGCTCACCCAGTCAAAGCCTGGCCTCCCTTTGCCCTGGACCGCTCAGTTTGCCCAGCTCTGTCATCCAGGAACAATTATAAAAGGGCAAGGGCATTCATAAAAGAGAAATCCCATGCTTGATCAGAGTCATAGATGGAGCTGTAGCCCTTTCTGGGATTTTCTGATTGCTTTATTCAACTAGCAGGTAACCAAGGCCCAGAGGGGCTCACTTGCTTGAGGTTACACAGCACAAATGAAATGTGTCTTCGATAACCCACCCAGCTTGAAGAGGTGGTGATTTAAGACTAAGCAGAATTAGGCACAGCTAGGATCCAATGAATCCAGCAGGAGGAAGGGCTCATGAGGACAGCAGAGGACAGCAGGACAGCACATCCTCTCAAAGATGCCATGTTCTTCTTCATCTTTGCTTTTTATGACTGCTTTCCGAGCAGGCTTTTCTGCTGTGGCCTTCAACCTGCCACTTGGTTCCTGGCTGCCCCAGGGGGTCTGGCCTCCAGGCCTGCAGCAATGTCCCTCCTATTTCCTTCATGACCACCCATATTCTCATCTTGGCAGTTAGCATTCCTTCTGGCCCTGTGGTCCATGCCTGCCCACGGGTGGCCTCTGGTATGGATCATTAGAGTGAAGACCTAGTGAGTGACCAGGCTGAGACCACTTGGGATCGCCCATGCCTAGAGTCTGTTCAGCTTTCCCAGCCTCCTGTGGCTCATCCCAGCCAATAGAATGTAAGCAGAGAGTACATGTGTCACATTCGGAATAGGCGACTAAGTCTCTGGGGTGCTTTCCCACCACTCCTCTCCCCAGGATGTCACCTGGAGGATGCTGGGATAATCTTGAGTGGTGAAGTGGTGCAGTCAGGGATTGAATGAACTCTCCCTGAGTTTGGTTCTTTTGCTATGAAACCACAGAAGTGGATGAGTTCATGGGGTTCAAATTATGCTCTGTGGTTCTTAGTGTTCCCCGAAGCTGCCTCAGAGATGCCGAGGGGTGATGGAAGTGTAGAAGGAACAGGGCTCTGCACCCCTCTCCCAGCTCCAAGACTGCAGCTGTGCAGATTCTACGTAAAACCTTGGAGGAACCAAGGACCCCAGCTGCGCCCTCCTAGTCCTGATGCCTGGAGCCCCAGTTTCATTTCAGAAATGCTGACTGACCCTTGTGCATTAGCTCTCGTTACTGTCAGTCTCATTTGGGGACTTGTGGCAACGCAGAGCAATCTAAGGCATGGTCCCTGCCTTTGCTCTCCTAAAGAAGACAAAACCACAAATGTCTTCTTACGGAAGCTGGTCACCTTCTGTCACTGTGACATAATACCTGTCATAAGCAATTTAAAGGATGAAGGGTTTATTTTGGCTTACAGTGTCAGTCCACGGTCACTTGACACCGTTGCTTCTGGGCCTATAACAGGCAGAAAAATCCAGGCAGGAAATATGTGGTGGTGGAAGAAAGTGGCTCAACTCATGGTGGCAAGGAAAGGAAGAAAGACAGAGACAGACAGACAGAGAGAAGTAGAGAGAGACAGAGAGACAGAGAGAGACAGAGAGAAGGAAGAAGGGAAAGAACAAGATACAGTCTCCAAGGCGTGCCTCCATGACCTACTTCCTCCACTGGTTCCCCGTCTCCCAGCAACACCATGCAATTAAGGACCATCAATGGATTAGTCTGCTGTTGAGAGCTGAGTTCTCACAGGCCCACCGTTTCCTGAACTCCCCACCTCTGACATTGCCGTATTGGGAACCAAGCCATCAGTATATGAGGAACATCACGTATTGATGGGGAAACATCACCTCCAAACTATAACAATCACAGTCGAGGGGCCATCTTTGGGTTTAGGTTAATTTATTACTTATTTTGCATAAAGTGCTCCCCCTGCTTTGGGGAGTACTTGACAGTTGGTCAGGTGTGGCTGGGGGTGGGGTGGGGGACCCTTTTCTCTGTTCCCTGGACTGTGTGAGGTGGCCCCAGGGGAGATGAGATAAGGAAATATCTTGCCCAGTTTGTCTGTTTGTTTGCTTGTTGTGCTTTTTTTTTTGAGACAGGACTCACTATGTAGTTCAGGTTTTCCTTGGGCTCACTTTGTAGCCCAGGCTGGTCTCGAACTCGTAATGATCCTCCTGCCTCAACCTCTTGAGTGCTGGGATTACAGGCGTGAGCCACCATGCCTGGCTCTTACCTGTTTATAAGTATATGGATAAAGCAGCCTTTGGGTATGTCCAAGGTATTAAGTGACTCTTCTCTAACTGAACTGCCACCATCAGGGACAGCCTTCCTTCTGGTAGCATCAGGGCCTGGAGAGAGATAGCAGTGTTCCCAGAACCAGCACACACCGCAGAGAAGGTGGCATTGGCCTTATAGGTATTGATCTGGAGGTGCAGACTCCGGGGCTGGTGAGTAAGTGGCCAAGCGAGGCCTGATCCTCACCTACAGACTCTTCGCATGAGTTTCTGGGATGGACCCCTTGCAGTACTACGAGTGAGCTGGGCGTTGGAAAAAGAGAGACCCTTGGAAGCTGGAACCAATATGGTGGAGGTCTAGAGATTTATTTCTACATTGCAAACTACTACAGCTCTTAATGACTTAAGAACAACCATTTATTATTATTATTATTATTATTATTATTATTATTATAGCTCATTACACTGCAGGCCATGGCCTTGGCTGGTATGATTCAAACAGGAGGCAGTGGGGATGGCTTGTCTTCGCTCTGTGATGGCTGTGGCCTTGGCTGGTATGACTCAAAGGCAGAGAGCTGGCACTGGCCAAGCACCTCTGTGTCCATAGGGTCCCTCCATGTGGTTATTGCAGCCTTGTGCACAGGATGGCAGGCTCAACAGAGACTTTGGGTTTCCATGACAGTTCATGGTGCCAAGGAGCCATGAGGAACTGCCAGCGCTTTTAAAGCCTGGGCCTGAACTTGGCCAGGCTTCACTTCCGTATCCCTCTTTGGTCACAGAGACCCCAGGCCAGCACAGTTTGAAGGAGGAAAAACCCACACACTTATCTGAAGCAGGGGACACCCACTGATCCTCAATTGTCTGACACGCTGTGGCCCCATATCATCCACCATGAAGGACACCATGGAGGACAGTGTGGAGACTCCTAGTAGGAAGCAGGGGACCGATCTTACTTCTCCAAGGATGGAGAGAGGCCACTAGGATGAGCATGTTTCAAAGACTCAGGAGAGAGTACCCTGAGCTTTACCATCTTCATCAAGCTGTCTTGCTGCCACTTACCTGGCCTCTATCCTACTGCTGGTTCCTCTGCTGTCCAGCATCCTTGTCCTCTGTCTGGTTTTTTCAAAGAGGCCCCCTTGGAAAGCAAAGAGCCCGGTGGGAAGGAAGTAAAGTGATGCAGCTTCAAGGGCTGGCTGGATTAGGGTGGAATCTCTGAGGCCAAATTGGCACCCACTCTTAATGCTTTCTCTGTCCTTGGAGGCTCAGTCTGTTTCCGCTGTAACAAGCACGAGAAAGGAGATGACCAGACACTGTCATCCCAAGACTGCTATGGCTCCTCAATGCTTCTCTTAGAGGGGTAACTACACAGGCTAATTCAGCCCAAACTTTATTTTCCCAACAAGCTCATCCACACCTCATTTGTATCCATCAAACCCACAGGTTCTGTCCAAACCAATCCAGCCCACACCAACTAATGAGATGTAATGGCATCTCCCTGACTGGAGGGCACTGGGAAAGGTTAAATACACCTGGGGACCACCAAGCTCCTGTGGGCCTTCTGCTGAGGTGACCTTGCCTCTTGGGAGATTGGGGAGGGGCTGGAAGGTCTTAGTAACCCCTCTGAACACACTCACATGCACAACCTAACTTCTCTGGGGACTGTCTCCCTGCCTAGTGTCTCAGCAGGGAGCAGGTTGGTGCAGAGCATGCACAGATTGCTCTCTCCACCTGACAGAAGATGGACAGACTATGGGTGATTATCACACTCGGGACACCCTTATATGTCCAGCCCAGGGAACAAGTTACAGAGAGTGACACAGGACAGAGACAGTAGAATCACAGAGATGGAGCCAGAGTCTCTGAGAAACATGGAGGCAGGTGACCAGACACAAGTAAGAGTGAGGGGACAGTGGAAGAGGAGGAAAGCAGGGTGGGGTGGCTGGGGAAGGAGCCCCAGGAGAGCTTGGGTTTCACTGTGGGACTTCAAGTGTGGCCATGTGGCCTTGGACAGTTCTCAGGCCACCCCCTGACTAGGAGGAAAATGTCCCTGATGCTTCCCCACTGGCCAGGGCCAGAGAGAGGCACCGGGTGGCTCCAGGTGGGTACCAAGGTCTCCAGGGCAGGCATCTCCTTGGGAACCAGGGGCACTGCAGGGAAGCAGGAATGGAAGGAGAGAGGGATGGAGAGAGGGAGGCAGAGAGGGAGGGAGAGGGGTTCTGCTGGTGCCCAGGGTGCTTTCTTCCCTTGAAGGGAGCAGCGGTGGTGCTCATTATCACCTGCTGTCTCCATTCCTAGTCACAGTCAGGATGCGAGTGTGCGTGTGTGAGTGTGTGTGTACACTCATGGCCCATGTGCTGCTGGGTCTGTGTGACTGCATGTGTTTTGTGACAGAGGGTACAAATGAGAAAGCTATGTGTGTGTGTATGTGCGTCTTGCACATGTGTGTTGGGGTTAAGTGTGTACATGGGTGGCTGTGGGTGGGCAAGTGAGTGTGCACATGAGTATGCATGAGCCTGGTGGCCGATGCACGTGCATGCAAACCAGTGAGTGTGTGCTTGTGTGTGTCTGTGTGGGCTTGCCTACATGCCCATCAGTGTGTCCCCATGAATGTACCTGTGTGTACCTGTGCACACCTGTATGTGCCCGTGTGCACCTGTGTGTGTGCCCACGAGTGCGTGAGTGCCTATGCGTGTCTGTGTGTGCTTGTATGTTCCTCGGACTCTGTACACATGTGTGCCATGAGTGTGTGCCTGGGTGTGCATGTCTGTGCCTGTGAGTGTGTGTACACCTGTGCCCGTGTGTCCATGCGTGGGTACTTGTGTGTGTCCACCGGTGTGTGCCCAGGAGTACGTGCCTGAGGCAGCTGCTGAAAAAGGCAGCTGCAGACAAAGGTGCTGCTTCAGCCTACTGTGCGTGGACCTGGTGAGTGGGCACCTGTCACACGGCGATCACACATGCCTCAGTGAAACAATCAACACCCTCTGGAGGGCACAGTGTGGGAGGCTCGGGGCTGTTGGAGCCCTCCCAGTCGGGAGCAGTAAGGGGCACTGATTGGGTTTTCTGGGTTCCCTGAGCCCTCTTTCTGAGGACAGATTTAACTCCATTTCCCCGGTGGGGGACAGGGGATGGCCCAGGGGGCTGGGGCAGTGTGGGAATCAGGACAGTGCTGTCCTAGCTCCTCTGTCGGCGCCCCCACCCTGCCTTCCCTGGGCACAGAGAGCCGCCGCAAGGGTCCACCGATGCTGAGGGTGATGATTATTGTTTGTCTTGGGTGAGAGTGGCTGCGAACAGTCTGCATCACCAGGGAAACCACACCAAGTGTTCCTCATCTCTATTCCCCCCACACCTGCTCTGCGGCTCCTTGCTTTCCTTGCACTCGGGCCCTGTTCCTATCTGGAGACATGAGCCAGCTCCCCTGGGCCTCAGTTTCCTCGCCTGTGAATGGGCCTGGTGCCAGAGACTAAGCGGAGTGATGGGGTGATGCTGTGGTTCGTGGAAAGTGCTCTATAAATGATGGCTCTTCCTGGGCAGCAGGGTGAGGCCCGCAGGTGCATGGGGTACCTGGTTCTCACACAGCCCTTCTGGTGTCCTCCATATCTCCGAGCCTGCTCTTTCCTGGCCAGCTCACCTGCTGCTTCTGCCTCCTGAACTTCAGCACCCCTGGCCTTATGGGAGCCTGGGAGTGTCCTGTTCACTTTTGAGATTTTAGTGAGACCCTCTCCCCCTACAAAACGGGCAGGCAGGTCCTGGCCTAGGAGGACATGACAGTCTGTGGACACGTTTTGTCAGGGTCTCACCCGGGGAAATCTGTTTTCCTTCTCTGATGGTCTTGGTCAACCTTTGTCCCCACAGGATTCAGTTTTCCCATCTGTAAAATGACAAGGTCCCTCCTCACAACTGATTCCATGTGTACCCATGACCCCTCTGAACAGCACAGAACAGGCAGTGGGCAGTGGATTCCTTTGTCTTCCCGCTCACCAGAGTGAGATCAGTTTACTGGGTACCTTAATCGGGCTTGGCTTCATCAGCCCACAGAAACTCCAGCTCCGGCCAGGACCCCAGTGTGCATACCTGACTCTCAGCACCCCCCATCCATTGTCCCCTCTGCTCTTCCCTCCCTCTCAGACTAACTCCCAGGCTCCTTTTCAGTGGGGCATCTCCCACCTGGCCAGCCCTTTTGTCTGATTTGCCGGAAGCCAAACCATTGTTCAGAAATGAGCACTTATTGAGCGCCTATTGTGTACCGTCTTGTTCCAGGCTCTGTTCCAGGTGCAGTAGTGAGGAAAAAGGGAGTTGCCATCCTCTTGGAATTGCTGCCCAGACTGGGAGATCATAGCACAGCTGAGCAGCATGTACATCAGTGTGCTATGAATGGGGGACACCTCTCAGAAGGATGGACCCCCCTGAGTCTGGTACCCAGAGGACAGGGAGTCCCCTCCCCTTGTGTCCTCCTGTGCTTTGCAGAGTCCTGGGGACAGGAGGCGCCCTGGCTGGCCACTCCTGCTGCAACCAGGTATGTTGCACCCTGGAACACTCCATGCCACAGTTACAGGAGGTCTGGAAGCCTACACAAGCCCACCCCTCCTCTGCGGGTCAGCTGAGACCCAAGCAGACTTGCCCAGTGTTACCCATGGAGTGTGAGTCACCTGACTCCCAGGACAGTGCTCTTCTCCCGCAGTCACAGCCTCCACATTTTTGGGGCACAGCGTTCCCCAGCTGCCTCCTGAGGAGCCCCAATCTAGCCTCTGAACAGAGCATCAAGTATAAGTCAACACCTGGGCTCCCCAGACTCTAGTGGACCCCTCCCCCTCCAGCCCTGTCCTGTCAATTGATTAATAACGACATATTTGAGATGGTGGTGTAAATTAATTTCTGAATTACACCATTAGTGAGTAATTAATTTCTTTGCTCTGGGAAATGAAGATATCCCTGATGAGCACGTTATCTAAATCTTTAAGGGAGGAGAAGCGCTGAACAGGCGATTCTACCAGGGGAACGCGGATGCCCCTCCATTTTTCCCTCTCTTGTGTGAGGACTTTTCCTTGTCCATTCCTCCGTTTTCAGTAGGGCAGCACCTATTTTTCCAGGGAGAGGTGGGGGCCCCTGGAGAGAGGGAGCGCTGCCTTCAATACCTTCGGCAGTAATCAAAAGGTCTTGCGTGCTTACAGCAGCCAAATAATGTCCTTATTGGATGTGTTTAGGAATACGGTTGCCATGGAAACATGGGCTCTCGACCTGCCAGGTTTGGACACCCAGCCTGGAACGTGCATTCTTCTGCAAGCCACTGGAGCCCTGGGGCTGACGAGAGGAGAGGGACTGAGCTTGGGAGTCTTGGTCCAGACTTTCACACTGGCCTCCCATTCTTTCGACTGTGGCTGCTTCCTTTAGAAAGTCCTCTTAGATTAGCACCTTCCTGAGCTTAACCCACTCTCTACCCTACTGCACCTGGCACATTTCCGAGCTGGCCTGACTCCCTGCGCCCGACCACATTCCCCAACCCCTGGGCCGTCTAACGTTCCTCTCCATGTGACTCTGGGCAAGTCAGCCTTTCTGTGCCCCATTTCCTCAGCGCCAATGGGGATTATTGTCCCTTTTTTAGGCTGATTATGAGAATTTAATGAGATTATGAATGGAAAGTGCTTAGTGCAGTGTCAGGCCCGAGGGAGGGCTTGGTCAATGAGAGCCATTAGTATCTTGTCAAGCGGGGAAACTAGAGCAAAAATTGGAATCTGCATGGACTTTGGATCGTGGCTCACCTCTGGCTGGCTGCATTTCGGGCAAGTCACAGTGTCTCTGACCTTTGGTTCATCTTTTAGGTGGGACTATCATGTGACGTTTCAGCAGATAGCACAGTATTTCTTTACAGTTGTTTCCCAACATACTTAGAACACACAAGACACTTGGTGGGTACTTGTTACTCCAGGTGCTGGGCTCAGAGGAGGACCCAGGCCGTCCATCTCTTGCCACTGATATTGCAGCAGCCCCAGTCTGGGTTGGTTTGGAAGTCATCTCATTAGCTCAGATTCCAGGTCCCCTGGGGCAAGGTCTTCCAGGCCTCGGCTTGGAGGTCAGAGGTGGAGGGGCAAGTGAGACAAAGGCTGCTGGCCCCCTGCTTGGCTCCAAAGGTCACTGCTGGTGGGACACCAGGCCCCTCTGACCCAGCTCAGCCCCAATTAGTGCCCTGGGACGGAGTCTGGCAGTGGCCTCCAGGCTTCTGGGCTCCCTGCACACCCGTCCCATTCAGGTCCTGGTGACAACCCTGACTCAGCTGGGCTGGAGTCCCTGGCCTCCCTCCAGCTCCTTAGTGCCTTTGTGCCGAGGGTGTTTAGATGTGTGTCAGCCTCACAATGATCCTTATCACTTGGCTGCTGGTCTCCACCTGAGACTTCATGAAGCCTTTAAGGACCAGAGGGGCTCTTATGTGGTGGGCCACATGTCACCACCTGGCACCTCGGGCTCCTCATCTGTAAAATGGGTAAAATAACTCCTGGGCAGTTTATTGTTGGAATGAGAGGCATGAGAAGGGCTTTCTGGTAAATTCTAGAGTGATGTGCACCTGGTGAGAGGTATGTTGTGCTGAGGGAACAGCTATGAGGCTAGGCCTGAAACGGTGCTGGTTTCTTTTTTAACCCTTGGCTTCTGTTAAGGACCATTATGTTTCCATGGGAACCACATAACTCTGCCACTCACATGTGTGTGGGCAGAAAGGCCACTTTCAGGGCAGGTTGAGAAAGCTTAAGTGCTTGCTTTTGGCCTGCTGGGGGCTGTTGGGCCACGTGCCTCAGTTTCCCCAGCTCCACCTCCTTTCTGGGTTCCTATGAGTAGCTGGACAGGAAGAAGTTGCTCATTTGCTCAGCAGATATAAGTGAGGAGCACAGGTAAGTCCTCCCAGGCCCAGGCCCAGGCAGCCCTACTGGCTCCTGGCCCTGGGGACCCTGGCATCTCAGTTTCCTCTTGGGCCAAGCATTGACGGATCCACCCCATTTGCAGCAAATTATACAAAGCATCTGACTCAGAGTCAGGGCTGTGCAGGCGATTACTAGTGCCATTCTTCTTCACACAGACAAGGGTAAAATAGTGCCCAAACTCCTGTGCAAGGCTCCTCCTAGGGGCTGCTTTGGCTTTGGTGTCCTTGTCAGAAAACACAGAACTCCTGGGTCTTACACTTGACCTTGGTCCTTAAGTAACTGCATGATGTCCTGCCTCAGTGGGCCCAATTTAGGAGCAGGAGCTGAAGGGATGAGGCCAGAAAGAGAGAGGGGTAGAGGCTTGCCATGGGCTTTGTGTTCTCTCCCTCTCACACCCTAGAATAATCCTCTTCAGAGGACTGGACTCTAATCCAGAAGTAGACAGGGCGCTGGGTAGGACACTCCCCAAACTATTTTTGTTGTTGCTCTGAGGACAGTGATTTCCAAGGGATTTCTAAGGTCCTGGGAATTTCCCCAAGGGACACATTCCATTTTCAATTGTTGTACCCAGACCCACACAAATCCCTGCCCTTGGGGCCCAGGATGGAAAAGAAGGGGCAGGGACAGAACGGGGCCTGTGACCCGTGGTCTGCTTGAGGTGTGAGTGCAGGAACTGGAACTAACTAAGTTGGTCACAAGCGGATTAAAGAGGGGCAGGGGCTCCCTAGGACATGATGCTAAAAGGGTGGGTGAGGGTTACTTGAGGGGGGTCGCAGAATCAGAGAACTCAGTGGATGCTGCTCTTTCTCTCCTACCCACCTGCCTGCAGGAGTCAATGGTTGGAGCTGGAAGCTGGCCCCAGGCTAGGGAAGAAGGTTCCAGAGAAACAGGCTCAAGGCTCTCAGGCTAAGCAGCCATTGTGGAAGACCCTGGAGGGGCCAGTGTGCTGTCAGGGAGAGCCGGGGCTCTTGGGGCTGGAAAAACCTGTGCATCTTAGAAAGCTCTCATTGCATAGCCGCAGAACTTCAGACACTCAGTCAAGTCACTTGACCTCTCTGCACCTCAGTTTCCTCATCTGTGATGTGGCTGGTGGCAGTGACATTGTAGGACCATGGTGAGTGTGATATGGACTCATGCGTGCAAAATCGTCCCCAGCCCAGAGCAACTGCCCAATAAACACTACTAGCTCTACTCCCGGGAGAAATGTGAAAAGTTAACAAAATGATTCTAGCTAGAGCATCAAATCATTTTTTGTGATAAAAGGGTCAAAGCTTGATGATTTCAGTCTTCTGGGGTTGGATGGATAAACCAGGCCTGAGGACCCAAGGAAACCTACATAGGAGGGAAGAAGCGGGCAGCATAGAAGGAGGCCATCTGGAGTGGGAGAGGGCTTGCACGGCCGTTTCCTGGTCATGCCCAGCTTTCTTCCAGATGTTGGAGGAGAAGGAGTCTCCTGCTGGCATAGGTGTGAAAGGACTATGACAAAGGTCGCTCTAGAGTCATGTGAGAGTTACTGAGACTGGACTCACATCCCCCTATAAGCAGAGAGAACTGCACAGAATATACAAAATGAGTGTTTTCAGGCATTGATCTTCACTGTGACTCTGGGATAAGGAGACCAAAAATGGTAAATTCGATGGTCATCCCAGGTTGGAGACACTATTCAGATTGGACTGTGAGGAGGGTGAATCTGGAGGGAGCTTAGTGGACTCTCCTGGGTGAGGTGACGGGTTGGCCCTTGAGAAGGCTGAGAAGATGAAACTTGTGGGGTGGGAACTGGAGAAAAGGGAGCTACCAGGAAAGAGAGTGTTTCTGAAATCTTGTAGGACTCCCCCAGCTTTTGTTTCTAAAGCCTAAAATGTGCCTATTTAGTGTGAAGCTCCATAAGACTAGCAAAGAATGAGCACGGAGCTAGGAACTGAGCAATTTCCAAAGTTTACAGGCTTTATGTTTCACCCAGTCAGAATGGAGCTCACACAAAGTCACAGTTTAGCAATAGGGCTAAACAAGGCCGGTATAAAGGGAACACTGAATTCACCTTGGCCAAACCTGAAAGCAAAACATCGAAGGATTCAGCTGGTCTGTGAGTAACCTAACGACATACTAATACAAAGTGCTACACTTTTCAAGAACGAAAACAAGATTGAGCCCTCTACAATACCCCTGTGGTCTGGGTAAGTGCCTGCCAAAGGCCCGTGTGAAAGACTTGATTGGCAGCCTGTGGCTCTCTGGGAGGCGGAGCCTAGTGGCAGGAAGTTAGGTGACTGGGGATGCGCCTTTGAAGGGGATATTGGGACTTGTGGTGATAAGGGTGGCGTTTCCAGGGACTGACTTTGGGATCTGCCCCAGGGACTGCTGGGTGTGTCTGGGTCAGTTATAGAGACATGGCCTTTCCGTCTACATGTGCTCCCTGGCCCTTTCTGTCAGTGCTGAACCCTGCTCTGTTTTCCAGCGGCCCTAAACTAAGCCCCTTTGCTCTACCATGGTGTTTCTGCTTTGGAGGCAGCAAACAATGGACTAAATACCCTAAAACTGTGAGCCAAATTACCCTCTCCTCCTTTCAGTTGTGGGTGTTGGGTACTGCATCACCCAGTGACGGAAAAGCTGGCTAATACAGGACCCATCTCCATTTGCATATATTCCTACGTATAAAATCCTAACAGAATGTATTGAAAAGTCAATAGAATTAGCTTATGAATTTGACAAGATTTCAGGATAAAAAAGCAATATACAAAATTCAATTGTATTTCTATGCACTAGCAATGAACAACAGGAAATTTTAATTTAAAAATCCAAGTACAATAGTATAAAAACATGAAATATTTAAAGATCAATCTAACAAGATATATGCAAGATTTCTATGCTAAGAACATAAAATTAATGAACGAAATTAAACAAGCCCTAGGTAAATGGAGAAATGCAACGTGTTCATGGACCAGAGGACTCAATATTGTAAGAGATTAATTTTCCCTATTTGATCTATAGACAATGACATCCTAATAAAATTCAAGCATATTTGTTATGGATATTACCAGGATGATTCTAAAATATACAGAAATACAAAGAACTTAGAATAGCCAAAATTATTTTGAAAAAAGAACAGAGTTGGAAAATTCACACCACCAGTTTCAAGGCTTACCAAATGGCTACTATTATCAAGACATGTAATGCAACATGTAAATGCAACAAAATGCAAAGATCAGAATTAAACTACACATATGCAGGCACTAGTTTTTGGGAAAGGTACCTGGTAACTTAACAGAGGAAAGATTGTTTTTTCAATAAATTATGCTGAAACAATTCATTATTTGTAGCAAACAAACAACCCTGAACTTCAATTCTCATCTCATATGATACAAATTTTCTCCAGAATTGATTATAAACATAAATGTAATATGTAAAATTCTAAACACACGGAGTGGAGTCCAAAGATGGCGGACCGGTAGGTAGCAGGAGAGAGATCCTCTCTGAGAGAGAAAGCTTAAATGCCAGAATAAAACACCCTGGAAAGACCCAAACAGAGAGAGATGGACTCTCACAAACCAGGAAGAAACTTAAGGGCAAAAAACCGCTCAAATATGAGATCCTGGGGCTACCATAAGAGAAGTTAAGATCAGTGAACACAGTGCACTCCTCGAGCCACCTGAATCCCTGCTGGAGACCTGACAAAGCAATCTGCGCCAAAGCAACTGGCTTGAGCCGCTGGAGCACAGAGCTGAACAGCCCAGCGTGCAGCTCTCCCAGAAGGCCCTGCACGAGACCCACCCAGAGGCACCATGAATTCTCACTGTAGCCGCGCTGAAGTCGGAGGTCAGGGAGCCCAGCAGTTCTCAGGGATGGCATCAACACGCAATGAGTGATGCAAATAAGACCCTCCCATGGGAAAGGGGAAACCAACTGGACGACATGTTAGATTTGGGCAGGACAGCCCTAACTCCATAAGGAAGTGGCTTCAGTTGGTTGCTCCTCTCGTCGAGTGGATTGGTGGAATCTGCTTGGACTAGGCTGTGCCCCTGGCTGGGA
Organism: Dolichotis patagonum; assembly: GCA_004027295.1. Taxonomy (NCBI): domain Eukaryota; kingdom Metazoa; phylum Chordata; class Mammalia; order Rodentia; family Caviidae; genus Dolichotis; species Dolichotis patagonum. The sequence continues at coordinate 88,284 of PVJX010004988.1, forward strand.
CCCAGTGAGTTGCTACAAATTAATTCACTGAGATCGGCGCACACTGATGCAGTGAAGGCCTGCAAAGGTTGACTGGCCCGTAGGGGAGCAGCCAGCACACACTGCCTGTGCCTGAATTTTAATCTCTGATAACTGACTGAAGAGGGCAAAAGCTCCTAGCCTGCGCCCTCTAGAGGAACCTTAACCAACAAGAAAAGGGTCTGGGAATTACACTGTACACTTGTATGGAAGGAACCAAAAACATGATGAAAGGGAGAAATAAGAAAAAAGCCCCAGCCCCCAACCCTGAGAACATTGATCCAGGAGAAGTAAATACAAAAGAGATTGAGGGCAGCAAACATGCAACATCAAACACAGTGTTAGTGGACATAAAGAGATATATTCAGGACCTCATAAGTGGGACCAAAACTGAAATATTAATTCAAATTAAATAAGAGATAAGTAGATTAATAAAAGAAAGGGTGGGCACCTCTCAAGAAGACACAGACAAAAGAATGGAGGAACACAAAAGGTGAGAAAAATTTAATGAAGAATATAGAATAAACCTAGAATTCATGAAGCAGATTCAAAGAGATTACCAGCAAACTAAAGACTCCATAGAGAGCTGGCAAAACTGCTTGAAAGAAACCAAAGATAGACTATCAAAAATTGAACACAGGCTTGCAATGTGTGACCATGAAAGGGAAGATCTCTTAAAAATACCAAGAGAGCAGACAGTAAAGATACAAAGCCTGGAAGATGACAAGAGGATCTATAACTTAAGAATAAAGCATGTGAATGAAGAAGCAGGAATCAAAACAGAGGAATTACAATGGCTATTCACAGAAATTATTAAGGAAAATTTCCCAAGCATAGAAAAAAGAAATGATATGCAGAGGTATGAAGCATACAGAACTCCAGCCACCTACAACCAAAACAGAGCTACACCCA